>JAHDVE020011217.1:0-260676 GCA_022606495.2 Halesus radiatus
GTCTGTTGCAAAAGTATCGAGAAAAAAAATCCTGACTGCACTAGAATGGGTAGCGGGATGCGCAGTGGGGATGGTAAGGGGAAGTCGCAGCTACCAAACGCGCCGCTGCTCAATCCTTTCCGAGCAACGGTAGAGCTAGCACAGTGATCCGCGCAAAGTGTGTTTTGTCGTTGCGTCGGAAATCAAGATGCAACATTTGCAGGAGCAGCGGGCAGCCATTAAATTCTGCGTTAGGCTGAAAAAAACCTGCATCAAGACCCTGGCCATGATTTGCGATGCCTTCGGAGATGAACCCATGTCACAGGAAAGAGTTTACGAGTGGCACAAACAATTCCAAAACGGCCGGGAATCAATTGAAGACGATGTGCGCGTTGGACGACCGTCAACTTCCAAAACTGAAAAATGAAGGAAGTGTTACATTCTGATCGTCGTCTCAGTGTCCGCTGAATAGCGGAGAAGTGCAACACGACAAATAAACGGTTGTGTGAAAGGATTCGCCGCGGTCGAAAGGAGATCGCCAACACCAGGATTTTGCATCACGACAATGCCCCCCACACTCAGCTCTCGTTGTCCAGGAGTTCCTCGCTAAGCAACACGTGGCGACACTGCCGCAACCGCCGTACAGTCCCGACTTCTTTTTGTTCCCCTGCATCGAGCGAAGTCTAAAGGAACGCCATTTGGAGACGTTGGATGGGGTGAAAACCGCTTCGACGCAGTGCCTTAAGGGGGTTCCATCTTCTGCCTTCCAGGGTGCCTTCCAAGACTGGAAGAAACGCTACAAACGTGTATTAACGCCAAAGGGGCGTATTTTGAAGAATATTAAGTGTTTGTACGTTTATTGGCAATAAATTTTCTGAAAAAAAATTTTATCGACCCTGTATATTGGGGTTGTACTTATTAGGGCACATGCATGAATTGTTTACATGCCTTTACTAGGTACTTAAAAACAAAAAAAAATTGTTTAAAAAAATATATATTCACATATTACATATATTAGCACAAGAAGTTGAGTAGTTACGATCCTTGGCTACAAATCCGGAGGTCGCGGGTTCAAATCCCGAGATGCGCAAGTAAATTTTATTTGATTAATTTGTGTTATTTTACAATTTAAGTAATACAAAATAATATGTAGTATATTTGCGGCACGTTTCAGAGTGGAAGATACTTTCAGTATCGCCCTGATGGAAGACCCCTATTAGAATGGTTTTAGTCGTATTTGGTAACCAGATCTGAATAGTCAGGTGCTTCCCCACCTTCCTCTCCCATATCTCTTTCCCTTCCTCACTGCTTTCAGCCTCACAACCATACGCCACTTGGGGATGCCATAGTCTCACTACCTTCAGACGGTTGGGTGAAGCTGAGACTATTGTGTGGTATTCGGATTAAAAAAAAACTGAGATCGTTAAATTATTCACATTGCATGAGACGTGTTGGATTCCCAGAAGAAAAATAATGTAAATATTTAGGCACCGGTATACTGGGACGCACGACTATTGTGATTTGATCTCTTAAGTAAGGAGTTTGGTAGTTTCCTAATGGAGATGTTGTCACTCCGAACGTACTTGACTTATGGCACCAGCCAGTATGGTCGGTCGCTGAGATCTTGTTGTGCGTAAGCTATTTATAGGGAGCGCGGCGCGGCTGAACATTATGTACACGAGTGGTGAAATCTCGGCTCGGTATTGCATTTGCGGTGCAATCTTGACTTGCTGTTGCATTTGTGGTGCAATATAGGCTCTTGGATCGGTGTTGTACAATAATTTATATTCGGTTGTCAAGAAATATGTTTTACCTGTTTAAATTAATCCACTCTGTATACATGTTCGATATTTCAAACAAACATTTCGAACAAATTCTCCTACGCCGGGTTTTGAGCTAAATTATACAAAAATATTTTTAAATTGATACAATAACAATTTCTATAACTTTGTGTTATTATTATAACATTCAACAACGTGAAACGAAAGTTCTCTGATTTTAAGAATTCTGATGTTCGAGGTCTATTTACAAAGAAAATACAAATAGCATAATTTAACAGGGATAATTTAGCATTTCAACAAGGGTTTTAAATAATTGAGAAATTGTTTGTAGACTCATTTTCCTCCAGGCTATTTCGCGTTAAATCAGCAATTCTGTTATTGCAGTATTTTAAACAGAGATATAAACAGTATCAGATAAACGATAAAGTTCCAAGTCGCAATCCTTGCCATTTAAATGTCTGAGAATTCAACACAAGGGATCGAATCTCTTTGTCCTGTTTCCAGAATCCATCGATACAAGTTTATAAAATAATTCAGCGAATAAGAAATACGAAATGGAATAATAAATCGGATAAATAATGTGAAATGGAATATACAAGGGTGAAATGATTTTGAATCGCTAAGTGGGGTAGAGGATTCTCAAAAGGTTTCCAGAGTCACGAGGAGAACCAAATCCATAAATAATAAAATATGATCTTATATTATCATTCTATTAATACACGCATATATTAATCAGTAGCGTAGCGACCAACCCCGGGCAAGTTTATCAAAATAAATGTGATGTTTGTACCTCGTGATCGTGCGGTTAAGATTCTCGATTACGAATCCAGAGGTCGCGGGTTCGAATCGCGGCGTCGGCATTATGAAATTTATATTGTTTTACTTATAATCAACACAAAATAAAATATACTATATTAACGGTACGTTCCAAAATAGTCGTAAACGTTCTTAGTATTGTCCTGGTGAACGACTACTCTTAAAAATCGAGACTTTATTTTAAATGACTTTAGCCATTTTTGGTGACCAGATCTGAATAGCCGAGTGTTCCTAACACTCCCCTTTCTCATCTCCTTCGTGTTCCAACTATCTTTAATCTTCAGTCTCACAATGCACCCAAATAAGGGATGCCATAGTCACTGGCTCCGGACAGTTGGGCCGAAAACAAAGTTATAATCAATCCATATGTATCAATCCATAACACATGTGCATCTTAGTTCATAGTTTAGTTGTATACTGCCCTGAAGAAGCTACGGTAGTAGCGAAACCCGGTCGGCTAAAGTATAAATAAAAGTGATGTAAAACAAAGTTATTGTTTTATTCTATAAAGTTATAATCGGTTGTCCGTTTAGGTTTTGAATCGTACTGACAGGGGAGCTCTTGTGAAATGTAACATAAAAAAATAGTTTAGGTTAGTTTTGAGTAACACAATAATGTTTATATATTAAAATCAAAATATTTGGTTGCGCCGGTTACGGTTCAACTTGGATAGCATAATAGTTGATTTGCACAAAAATATGCATCCTAATAAAACCTACTCAATTTGTAATCCATACCTAGTCCATTGACCCGCATCATTGTTCGCTGTGATTTCCTTCACTACGTATTAATTCGCACACGCAACCTGCTGCAGTATTCGCATTGTGTTCGCCATCGCCGTGGTATTTGTGTTGTGTTATCTGCCGCAGATGAATATCGTCTGTGATTTTATGTTGAACTATTATTTATTATTTATGTGCTCAAGTGTATCGACAGCCAAAGAAGAGGCTTGTGGAGAAATAAGGATAAGGGGTAAGTCTTTGGATCCCATCTTACCCTTCCAATTTTACCCCTGCATATTTGAGCAAGTCAATTAAAATTATTTAAATTGTAATAACAATAATGTATGAACCAGCCGATCCAATATTGTTCATGTATTTAAATTGATGGACGGGCCCCTTCGAGCGTCGGGCCTCTCGGTAGTTGCTCTGGTAATGACAATTTCCACGCCACTCTACTCCACACATTTTTCTTCAACGCGACATTAAATTCTCTTTGAATATTTTTTGCCGTTCCATCTGTTGTACAAAGGATACAATTTTTTGTTCGTGTTTTTTTGACAATAGGCTTAGCTTCATATATTGCAGATGGGGATTTGTTTTTGGGACATAACGCTCTTGAATTCGTATATTTGTGATATTCTAATAATTTTATACAGATAATTAGAATAATATTGAAATAAAATCCATAATTCAAACTTGAAAATGAATTTAATGGTAAGGGAAAAAACTTATTATAATCACAATATTTTGTTGAATTCAGAGTCGTGTGTTTTTCAGAGTTTTCTTTCACCGTTACAATAACATTGCAACCTTTTGTTTCTAATCTGTTCGGAGACAAAAAAGGACTGAAACGTGCTATAGTACACATTTTTTCTTTTCAGAGGGAAATTTATCGTTGAACTGATCACTTTTATACATCCAAAAAAAAAAAATTTTTACCTAACATTTTGTAAAAACTTTAATTTTGTTTTGGACAACATGGCTAATTATACTATTTATGGAACTAGCGAGCACATAATGGGTTGTTTTAGTGTAAAAATGTCTTAAATCAATTCTTTTATTACTATTTGTAGGTAATTAGTAGTTTCAAAGTTGGAGTATCTTAAATCATTATTGTTGACCGGTCAATGGCTGAGTTGCTATCGTATCTGGGTCTCACTCAGGCGTCGTGAGTTCAATTCCTCAGCTGGCTAACTCCTCCATCATGACACAAGCAACATATTCCGCTTACTGTGATGCTAGTAGAAGATTTACAAATATTGTCAGGTTATTCGTAACCAACCAACCAACCAATCACCATGCCGTTTCCCCGAAGGGGTAGGCAGAGAGGACGGACCGCCAAACAACTTGATCTTGGCATACACTTCTTACTTCATTTACGTTCATACAATGTCTCATACATTCTCTTCTGTTATTTCGACTTCTGACATGACCCGACTCAAGTATTTGATTCACTCGATCGTGCCATGTCTTACTCGGACGTTCATATTCGAGTCATATGTTTTTCTTATACTCATTTCTTCGTTCATTCGGTCTACATGCCCAAACCATCTAAGAATCCCTTTCTTAATCTTACTCATCACTGAACATTGCAGTAGACTGGAAGCGCTGCAGTATTTAGGGAGGCCCAACATTATGCAGAAGGCGTTATTGTATTGGACACGAAGTCTTTCCATCCTGCTCTTTTTGTAGTTTGCCCAGAGTTCGCGCGTGTAAAAAGTTGTGCAGAAGGCAAGGAAGAGAGTCTTTTTCACAGCGGTACTACAGTGGCGAACTTTTCTGCTGAGCATGTTCGCTCTTTGCCTATCAATATCGTCATCATCCATCAGCGTACTGGTGATTATGTGTCCTACGTATTTAGTTCCTTTAGTGACCTTCAGAATAACACCGTTCACGGTAGCTGAAGGAATAGTTTTCGAGCAGTGGCCATATCTTAATACCAACATCGTTTTATTGGGGCTATAGTACATGTTTATTCTTCAGCGAGCTTGTCGCAGATCTTCAGGAGCCCCTTACAGACAGTGCCATTAGTACCATGTCGTCCGCATAACTGATGTTGTACAGACACTCTGATGTGGCAGCCTACCCTGCATTGTTTAGTCTTTCGGTAAGTTCATAAATGTAAAGGTTGAACAATAATGACGACTCTCTATGGACGATATATTATGTCACGCAAAGCAGATTTTGCACCCTTTCATTATCATGGGAAAAAGTTCTTGGAAAACGTTATAGAGAACGCTCGACAAAAGATAGAATGCTAAGCGATGATTGCAAAATATTCCGGATTTGCAACCATCTTCTTATTTATTAATAATAGCCTGCCAAAGGAATGCTGGCTTTCAGGGAATACACCATTATCCTTCATAAACCACTGGACCAATCAAGGAGTGATTTGGTTTAGTAGTTCTTAAAACTAACTATCAAAATTATTCAACAATTTCCCGCTGAAATAAGTGTTTTTCGTAGTTCAATTTCTGGGTATCGGGACAATGGCGATAACGACCAACTTGGTTCTTTACTGTCTAGTCTACTTCTCTGTTCTCTCACTCCATTGGGCAGGGCGGCTCGATTCGAAAACTTTTCAAATTTATATGAATTTGTAAACTTCCAAGAACATACAATGTGCCCGATCCCACTCGAGTACGCAATTTCTACACGAAGACAATGGGAAATAAAGCGTGCCTTATCTCGACCAGCTGAATGTAAATTAAATAAATTGTTGAAAAACTAAGTGAAAACGTGTAGAGCCTCGGGCAAACATACGATTACTGTTTACAGTTTAAGCTTTTTTGAGAAAGGATCGAATGAACATGAAAAACTTATTTTTCCCAATCTTTCCCATCTTCGTCGGTTATTCTCCATCAAATTTCCGTTTCATTGAGGCCTATTCCAGCTTCTCAAAATGTTAATAATGAGAACTTTTCAATACTCATATTTCATTAAATTGCCATTAGTCACGTCTCACAGTCTTGCTATACATCCTATAAAGCTTTCAAAAATAATTGCATTAATCCGCCCCCATCTCTAGGATTATGAAGTTACGTTAACAGTACCACTGTTAAATCTGAAGTAAGGTAATACGGTACCTACAGAGTGGCGAACAATGCTTTAGTGCTATAAAATAGAAGATTCATTTTTTCTGGTGAAGTAGAAATGTTGAAATATTAAGAGCTTCTAATCAAGAAATCCTTCTTTCACCTATCAACCTCTCAAAATCCACAATTGAGAGCCAGTCATTGATATTTTAAAGATTTAAAAAACCCACTCTTTGGCAATGTCAACAATATGACATGTCAGAATACTCAACCACATGATATTTCTAAATTAAAACAATTAATGTTTTTAGTGAAAGTTAGTAATTAAATATTGCTAAGAATTTATCAATCGCTCTGTTATTAACTATTTGAATTTGATATTTTACTGTTTGAGTTCTTGCTTTTATATTTGCTCCTAGTCAAAAGCATGGATATACTCGTAACTACGATTCAATTTTATTTTTATTTTAGAGTCATGCTATGCCTTGTTCTTTTACGAAGAACGCGTTCACAACTAGCACATTGTTTAAGGACTATGAACCCCATTTACTGAACATATTCACGTAGGGGTGGTTTTGCACGTGAAACATTATATTGCTAACGACTAAGGACCGTGCCATTCAACTCAACAAGAAGAGAAAAGTTTCACATTGTTCTTGTTCAACTACCAGACTCTATTTATCACTGCGTTGATATGAGGGGTACATTGTATAGGATTAAAAAAAAAGTTTTATTGGACCCTTTGAAGAACTCATTGCGACATTTCAATGAAGCGTGCATAGAACGACCAACTAAAATAATAATTCTACCCGAAGTAAAGTTCAAAGGACAAATATGGCTACACCTGTTAAATTATCGTTAAAAATCATCAAAACTTGTCAAAAATCGTCAAATATTACGAAAAATTGGCAAAAGTAGACTAATTTGACATAATTAGGTGTTATCAGTTGGATAGTGCCACAAATACTTACCCAGAGCCTTTATCAAAGATCCAGAAACTAATCGTGAAGATTATTCTTAAAGTTCCATTAAGGACGAGTACAGATTTTATTTTTTAGAAACTAAATGTTCCCAACTTGAAAAAAATGTATTAAAAAATATCCTGCATTAATTTAAAAATATCCATATATTGGAAGAAATAACAAGCACTAGAGCCCCAAGACAATCACATGTAAAATCTTTTAATATTCCAGTTTGTAAAACCTCTTATGGACAAAGAAGTTTTAAATACAATGCTATTAAGCTATTCAATTCCCTACCTGTTCCTAGTAACATCAAAAATACGCAAAACAAAAGTTCCTTTAAAATAAGATCATTGATTACCTCCATTAAATTTGTCAGCTTCTAATTTTTTTATACGTTTAAATTAGAATACTTTTGAAAAAAATTATAAAAATGTTATCTGTTAATCCTAATTGTCATCTGAATATCCTAGGTGAACAACCACCCATCGGTGGATGGATGGTTGATGGATCGGAGATAGGCAATACGACAGTCGATAACAAATGTTCGTATAAAAATAAATAAAATTCTTTTGATAAAAAACTAAGGTTTAAATTTTTTTGCATACAAATTCAATCGGTTTACAATTAGACAAATTTGAAATTTTAGAAATCAGAATATTCGTTAATAGTGAATTAAATTTAATTAATAATCAAATATTTTAATATAAGAGATAGATATTTAAAAAAATATTTGTTGGTAATTATATTTAATTGACTATTAACACTTATTTTTCTATCGGTACATTATTGTTTTCTATGTTTATCATTTGTTCCTGATGAAGAAAGCATCGCTTTAGTATCAATAAAGTGGTGAGAACAAAATGATTTTAAATTCTTTTATTAATAATGACGCCACAAAATGAATACCAATCTTTTGAAGAAATTGTAAATAAAAATATTGACAAATTTGGAAAATTATTTAGAAAAAAATATAAAAAGTGACCAAATTCCGCCAAAACAGGTCAAATATTATGGATAATCATCAAATTTGGCGAATAAATTGCAAAATTGTTTAATATTGCAAAATATGGTCAAATATCATAAGAAGTGTTAAATTTTTTACAAACACCAAACTAAATTACAGTTATGGTATATTTTTTCCGTAAGTCAGATAATATTGAATGGATAATACTTGCTTTACAAAGGGTATTCGTATGTTACATATATATGGAAATAATGATGTTTTATAAAATTACGTAGGTACTACACCTGCAATTACTTTATTAGACAAAACACTTTAACTGGCGTAGTATACTGTTGAAACTTTTAATACATTGTGTAGTAAAATACGGGCTAATATCACATCTTTTTCAGATGATTTAAACATGCGCAAAATTCACGCATTTCCAGGCGCTATTTGGCTCATGCCAAAGGAAGGGTTTATATAATGTTTTATAAAACACATATTCCGTAGGAGATTCCCATATCAGTCATTTTCCCAACGACTGACGAAGGTCAACACAACCATAAAACGTTTATTGTATTCGTAGGTCATTGCTTCGTACAATTCCAAATCATAATTTATCATTTGCCGCCAGTTAATATGACTCAGTTCCAAACTTTCCGACCAATTCCCCGACCAAACATCACTACACAGTTGCCACACCGATGATAATACATTATGGTTATAGATTTTGGTTAGACAAGTTGTATGGGTGTTACTGGTTACCGGGCCTGGGTTGTTTGTTGTTTGGGATTCAAGCGACATGTTTTGTTTTGACGCTATCTATCTTGTTATATTGTGTTCGTGTTCTATACAACGTATTGGATCAAAACCACCCCGACCAAGGCCAGGACACTGAATCAAGTTGGCCCGCTATTTTTAACATGTTTTAATGAAACATTTATATTATAAGGTAGAATGGCTTATAACTAATGGCGTGTAGCCCATAAAGGCCGGAAAGCTATACCCCAAGAAAAACGAACCAAATAAATAAATATTTTTTTTTGATCAATATTAATTTTTTAATGAGTTTGGTAAGGAACTTTTACGTCCATTTATTCAGTTAACCACAACAATCAGCGGAAGATGATAATACTATAGCCGTTTTGAAATATAAACTACACGCAGCCTGCCTTTGATAATTTTATTTTTATTATTATTATTTTTTATGTTAATAAATTTATTGATACATACATTTATATAAACATAGGTACAAAGGTTATAAATGTTTATTTTTTATAATCAATTTTATATATATTTGAATACATGTATATAAATTTATTAGTATTATATATATATTTATTTATATATCATAAATCTCACATAGCCAAGGCCATTGTGTGGGTATACTTGTGTAATAGTTAGTGGCAGTAAAAAAAGGGTTTCTTTTTTCATGGAATTAATTTAATTTAATTTTTATATTTGTTTATATATATTTATTCATATACATACATAAATATCTAAAGTCCTTATATTTATATCTTTACAAGGTAAAAATTAAGCGAGTTTTTACTTAAAAATAAAAAATACTATATAATACTAATGAGATTGTAAAAGAAAACCAAATAAATAGAAATATAAAAATTTTGCTTTTTTATTTTAATAATTTATTTGTTGTAAGAAAAAAACATACATGGATGTTGGAGACAAGTAAAATAAAACTTATTAGTTAGATAAGGAAAAGAAAATAAAAAAAAGAAAATGTTAAACATATACAATTATATCAGGAAAAGGTTGATGTTTTTGGTTTTTATTCAGTTTTTTTACAACATCTTTGTATGTGTTTAAAGATGATATGTTTGGACACTTACATTCTGAAGATAAATCATAAATTTAAGGAGCAATAAAAAAGCATGTCCCTGCGCAAGCCTAGTTTTACACAAAGGTACTTCAAGTACGATATTTATTCTGTTACTAAAGCAATTATCGTTTGTTGGGAATTGTTTTTTTCTGGAAAATATATGTTTTAGCCACTGTAGGCAGTAAATTTTCATAGAGAAATGTATGCTACTTACAACATAATGATGTTTTCTCCTGCTTTTATATTTTCATACATTTACATGTATCATATCAAAACAGTTAATAACGACAGTAAAATTAGTTTGTTTATGTTAAAAAAAATGATGAAGTTATGAGTTTTATAAGTTAACATGGGTAAAAAAAAATACCCATTACATCTCGAGACCCAATTCAGTACATTTCACAATTCGAATAGCAGTAACGCATACTGTCGCGCCCAGTCATTTTATGTATCGTGACATCATACGCCTTTCGGTCGGCCGGCGAGGTTCTCCTAAAATATCAACATTTTGACCGTTTATATCTTCGGTGCTCTTGGGTAATTTCCAAAAATTAATAAAGCTCTGTCCTCAACATGCTCTAATTTGACACATTTATGAATAACATGAACTTTCGTCGTAGCAGACCACCTTATTATATACAGATCTTATATAAATAGCAGGCCAAATTGATTCAGTGTACCGACCTAGTTTGAGGTGGTTTTGCTTGGATCACTGATGATATAAAACGATAGAAGTGTGTTGTGGGTGTGTCCGTGTTTCCGAAGTAAGGTAAAGTTTATCTGGTGAAATTGATTAAACATTTTTCTAATACAGAGATTCTTTCTCGAAGAGATAAACTCGATTATAAAATCTACTCCGATTCCATTTAAGAGTTCAAAATAGATTTTTAAGATACGTTAACTATAAACTCGGATTACCAATTGAATCTATAAATTACAATTACTTAATGAAAGAACTAAAATTATTAAAACCCTCAGAAGTCTTCTTTCTGACCTAACTTTTATTTTTAAAATTATTAATCGTACAGCCCTGATATAGTTAGCTTAATTACATTTAATATTCCAACTAGAACTACTCGATACAAAATTTTATTTAATTGTAACAATTATTTGAATACAAATACAAACAGACGATTATCAGTGAATGTGAGGTGTGTTTTGTATATTCGCCTCTGTTGCTAAGTATGGAATGGCACTTACACGATGTTGAGACAAATGAAATATTAAGTTGTTGTATTTTATGAGGCTATCTATTTTATCTATGTACCTACTGTGATGTTTTTTGCACATGTGTCATTATTGTAATTTGAATTTTTATAACAAAATATGTAAAACCCCATATGGGCTGTATATAATTTAAAATACATAATCAATTTCATTGGCTTGTCTGAGGTCTACGATCTAAAAGGTCTTTTGTAAATTAGAAATATCAGAATTCTTTCGAATCAGTACATTATGCTTCTAGGATTTTCTACACTATTTTCTGTTCGGTGGTTGTTTCATTGTGTTTGCGCTCGCGACGCGTTTGATGCTCCATTTTGATTTCCCGTGTGATTTTGGATGTTTGATTGGTGGTTTTATTATGCTATCATATCTGTCATTTTTTAATAAGTCATTAAATTCGAGTGTTATGACCAGTAATGTACGTAAGAGGAACTTTTATAATTATTGATTGCATAAATCGATGTTGAACAGCTAATCATTAATTATTAATGGATTCCGAGTTATCAGATTATGGGATTACTTAAATATATTCATTATTATTATTATGTATATTATTCTCGAACTGATCAGAGGCATACAAATACGTATCTGTATTTCTTTGTTACCTCTATACAGAGCTGTGATGTATCATATACAAACTCGTCCCACTGTTGTTCAATATCATATATATATATTCTCCAGTCCTACAAATGAAAAATATTTGAAATAAATCCCAACTCTCCTTGTACCACCAATCTTCTAATGAATGTAACATTAATAGAAAAGGGGGATAAAATACCAAGTTAATTAATTAAAAGTTTGCCTAAATTATTATTGGTATAAAAAGCTGGTTTTATTTCTGATGGGAGTTTTGATGTGCACAAGGAAGAAAATTCACTAATATACAAAATTCTGCGCCATTTGGGAGTTAAGTTATTATTATTATTAGATTGTAGATAGACAAAGAAGATACATTAAGCCATTCTGGCATCTATAAACTTAATTGTAACGATTGCCGGGCAATTTATATAGGTAAAACCGCGAGAAACGTAAACATTAGACTCAAAGAACGTATTAGATGCTTAACAAGTATAGGTTTTTCAGAATTCGCCGAACATTTAATTAATACTAACCGTAATTTTGATAAAAGTACAGGAGTACAATTAATACATAAAAATAGTATAGGTAGGCTTGCGCCTTAATAACTTAGAAGCATTAGAAATATCAAAATCAAATAAAAATAATATATGCCAAATTTTAAATAAACAATTAGATTTAACCCAAAGTCCGATTTTAAGGATGTTCCCTTTCTTCCCCTCCCCTCCCCCTACCTCTCTATCTACCGCACTACCCCCCCCCTACCCTCTGTGATGCTCTGTCCTGTTCTACCCTATCGTGCTGTCTCTTTTCCTCACTTTCTCTGTCTCCATTATGATATCTCTGTATTTTAATTTTAGTTTATATGTGTACATTCCTGAAGAAGGTTGAGTCCAATCGAAACCGGTCGAATGCATAAATATGTATAAAAATAAAGTGGCTTAAAACAAAAAACATTTTTTATTTAAATCTTAAATTTTCTAATAAAGCTGCGTTCATCTGAAGCGACCTGCCTGTATCTGTTAGTACATATTTAGATAGAGAATAGGAAGTAATATTTGTATAAAAATAATACAATAATTATTTTTATTATTATTATCAAGTTATGTTCTGATATTTGTAAAAAGTAACATTTTGTATCACACAAAAAACACATTCCATTGTTGTGTAAACTATCACTGATAATGAGGGCAAAAATCATTACATAATTAAAAAAAAAAAGTGAATATGTTAGTTGTAAGTCTCTAATCCTAAACCACAGAGGTTAGTCATATAACAATATTGTTTATAAGACCCACCTGCTCATAAATAAGTTTGTCACTAGTTTTAAGTCACTAGTTATAAATCTTAGATGTAAGTCACTAATTGTAGGTCTCAGTTAGTTTCTAGATCACTAGTTGTAAACCTTGCTGTAAGCCATTAGTAATAAATCTTAAATACATTGTTTTACCACACACTCGCCACAGAGATCTCATTTTTGTGGCATTCAGTCTACTTTCATCCTTCCTCCGCCAGTTCGATACCTCACTGTACCTATATATAACTGATATCTCTGTATTAGTGTTTAGTTATTATAATTGCTCTGACGAAGTATGATCTAAACGAAACCGGTTGGCGTTAAAGTATAATAAACTCGTGGTTGACTAAAAAATGAATGTTTTATTTAATAACATATTAAAATGAAATATTTTGCAAATTCGGGATAGGTAGAGAAGATAAAAAGCGAGAAATCCCATTCAGACCGTTCTTATTTACTCATTCTACAAATTATGAACCCTTCCCAGTAGATTAATATTTGATAAAAATAACTAACTTATAAGTGTACCATGATTTTATTGTTTCCTGTTCTAATTGCTTTCCTAACTCCTACATCTCCCACTCCCCCGATGAACGCAATATCGTGACTTATATTTTTAGTACCCACATCGTGAACAACTCTGAAAGTAAAGTTTGTTTGTTTAGCACGAAGTCTTGTAATATTATGTTGATCAAAGTAAGGGATATTATATTTTGAGGCCAACATAGTGAACTTAAGCCTTAATTAAGCCAGTGCAAATTAATCCTGGATTACTTGGGAACAAACAACTCTAATGAATTTCAGTGTGGATTTCAAAATTGATATACTGAAACAGGTTTCCAGAAATAATTACTGATCTTATGAGCTTTTATGTTATCATTATTAGTTGGGTAGGTACTGTAACGATTTATGTTCCTACCTCACCATTGTCTATGACATTTGACATTACAAATGACAACACCATCTCTACGCTTGAGGAATCGTTAAAGTAGCTTCCAACAATATCTTCAGTCTTCGTTCGGCAGTACCATAGTAGGCTGTTCCATACGCAGCAACAACTGATTCGAGGCGACCATGGGAATTCAGTAAGGAGCCTTTCATCTTAGTATGTAGAGTGAGGGTTATTGCAGTTAATTATTGAGACGATGTTTCTTTTATGGATGTAAATGTAAAACTACCTCGAAGATTGTTGTTCAGCAAATCTTTCAGTTACAGTTCTACTGAACTTCGCTGGAATTTCAAGCCTTTTTCCTCATCGGAGAATTTAAAACATGGAGCAAACAATAATTCATCTTTCATTTTTTGCCGGGTCAGATTGACTGTCGTAAGTTCCATAGCTAATGACGGAAATAAGAGAAAATTGTTCACAAAAAGGTTTCAAACAGAATTAGGTGCATTTTTAGGAAATTAAAGCTCACCGTTCTCGACTTTTGGTAGCACAACTTTTAGCTAAGATTATTATGTATAGAAAACAGACCGGTTCCCACCCAGATATCGTGGGTTCAGTTCATCAGCTAGCTAAGTCCTCCATCATTCCACAAGCAACATCTTCCGCTTATATTGTTGGCAGAAGGAGATTTTTAAATATTGTGAAGTTTTTCGTAACCTGGGAATATAAGTCTTTTAAAAAAAATACAAAATACAAATAAGTAAAAGTTCTTAGAAATACATGATGTACCTTAATCATTGTTATGCAATTCTGTAAATTTATTATGTGTTGGTAATATATTGTGGCTTAAAAAAATTGAGTAACGCATCTCAATCTGAATAAAACAAAATAGTGGTACATGCCCATAACACAAGACTAACTGCAAACGATGGATATGCAATTAGCAGATATCAAAATAAATACGTTCATAGAATTTTACAATACTATCCCCCAAAACTTTACAATACTGTTACCGAATTTAATAACAAATTCCAAACTAATTTTATGAATATGTCGAAAAGATTTTTGGCACTAATCTTTCTTTTCTTTTCATTTTTATTTTTTTTGTATAATTTTTGTATAATATCTTATGCCTATGATTAAAATAGTAATGTAATAGATAGATCCGACCATAAATTCAAAAAAGAAATACATATATATATATATATACCTTTAAATACCCTTTTTAATGGAACCTTCCCCTTTTCTCCCTAAGTCTCAGTATAATACAAAATATTTAAGGTACATTTATTTATCATATATTATGTTACAATATATGATAGGATCAGTACCCCCGGCCCCAGTCCCCACCCGCCGCCCAACTTCACATAACTCCTATCATTTGTATTAGCGTCTTGCAATATATCATAAGGAATAAATACAGTTAGCTTCCTTTTTTTTTTCAATTAAACATGTATGAAAACTTAGACCAAGCCGTATTTAATTGTGATAATCTAACTGCATCTCTTTATATGGTCTATAAATAATGTGTAATGAAAGTGTCCAAAAAAATAAAAATTAATTAATATAGGAATAATGTAAGAATAGGAAGTAAGATTTGTACAGCGCCCTTGAGGTGATTTTTCACAAAAACGGCGCTATAAAAATCATCCGATTATTATTATTGTAAAATATAAGTATATTGAAATATTTTATTACATTCACAGTCCTCACCACTAGGGATTCCTGTTCGAGGCGGACTGTAGGTTGTATTGATGTTACTGATACTTATGTTGACTTCATAATTTTTATGATTTTCTCAACTTCATGTTCACAACAAAATTTTGATGTAATTGTTGAATTTTTGTATCTCCTCGATATTTTTAATATCACATGAAAGAGCATTTTGAATATACAATTTTGTTTGCGTGGAATTCATGATTTTTCTGGCCAAAAGGTGTATTTAATCTTGGAATGTTAATTAGATTTGAGGTTTCTGTCCTTGTAGTGTAAAAGTGATGGTCAGTAAGGTTGTTTTTGTTTTTGATTTTTTAATTTGATGTAAATCAAATTTAATAATGTTATTATTAAGTTCTGCAAGTATTTTTAGTTTTTGTTATTGTGACAGGTGTTTCGGCGTTCAAGGCCCTTTTCAAACTCAGATTTTTCTTTAAAATTGAGTAGAGAATTTTTTAATAGAATTTGAAAACAACGAAAACAAGTATTAAATAAATTCATTTGACTTACTTTTTACATGCAAGTGCAACGTGGGAGTTCCATAGAAAAGTTTCAAAGCCAAGAGTTACAAAACCAAGATATTTTATGCTTCTAATGTGGTATAGTGGGGCACTAGTAATAAGTTAATGTTAACATTTTCCTTTGACACTCACGCAATTTGAGAGCATAATCATACTCTGGCTGTTATATGAAATGTCAAATATTTCGTTGTTTACATTAAGTGTACTTTTATCTAACAGTTCATAAAGCATTTAACTGTGACATTTATATAAGCGCTTCTTTCTTTATTTTCAAGTTAATAAAAATATCACTTTGATAAAATGTATTGTCTCCATAGCTCCATTTATGGCGAAACTCATCTCAAGGGTACTTTATAAAGACAGAAAATAACTTTAAACAATAGTTAAACTAGCATGAAATAAAAACGCGTATGTTCATTTACAGTCGTCGCGGATTGCTGTCTCGCTGTGAAATGGTTTTTGTCATATAAACTGCCGGGAATGAAAGACTAAAAAGATATAAAAAAACTAAATATATCATATATAATATCAAAAAGGCAAAAGGGTAGGTTAAAGTTGATAAATAAATTTCGGCACTTTCAGAAGAATGGCTTGAAATAAACCTAAAAGTTGTATTCTCATATTGTAAACCGCATTTGAGACGAAATTTTACAAAAGCTAGGCTCGCTTTAGAAATGAACAGAACTATTATAGTAGGCAAGTAAAAGATTGACTTTTGAATAGATAATGAAATTGGGAAAAATGATTAAAAAATGGTGCGTGTGGGATGGTTATGTGTAGATGCCAAACGTAATATTAATTATCACGAGGGTTGTGATGGCAAAATGTATTTTTAAGTTATGAAGGACATGCAATTATTCAGGAAAAGAACAAGACAGTTAAGGGCGAGAAAGGGACTCACCAATTCATTCACTGCACATGTAGTATTCACTTGTATTGCACTGGATATGGGGCAGTTATGACGAGGTTAATGTTCAGCGGTGATTCGAATGGTTGGCGGAATTTGTGCTAGCGGCGGCGGTTTTAATTGTACTGAGGCTGTAGGTCAAAAATGTGGGAAGAGGGGCAAGGGGATGCACACAATCGTACGCAATTATTTGGAATCCAAGTAGGAAACCGATAGTTTTTAACTGGCGTGAACAAATAAGTTCGAATGATTTTGGTCTTATTATGCCTTGTTTTAAGCAAGACAAAATTCAGCTTTAAAAAGTGAAGATATTCGTTAAAAAAATACTATATCGATCCAAACCAAGGCCATTATCCATTGTTAGGTCAAGTTATGCGTTGTTATCACGCAGCAACTGTGAACTTTAAGATTATCAGTATTATCACTACTGGCGTAAAGACATTCTCTTGGCTGATTAATAAAGAAACATTTTTTTGTGGGCTAGAGAGTTACAAATTGAATTACCCTATAATCTACATACAATTACAATTGTGCTACATGAAACATTTTACCAACGTTATACAAGATAATAGGAAAGTGATATCATTTCTAAAGATATGCCCATCGAAATTCCTTACTCCAAGTTGGCTAGATGGAAGTTACGCCACTGTCTTATTCACAGTCGCACATGAGTATTCAATAATTAAAATGTTATGACGCGTTTCCCATGTGGAGGGTAAGCGTAGGGTTATTGTCGTTGTAAAAACGCAGAGTCTTTGAAAGCATCGTCATCACGATATGTATCTCCAAAAATGAACGCAATGTGACCGTTGTAAAGTCACGTGGAGTAAATTTACGCATTTTTTACATTAAGAATTAATTTATTTTATTTTATTAATATTTTTGATTATTAAAATATTTCTAAGAAAAAACCTAATACGGTTCATAAAGCAAAACGTTACATAAAAAGTTAACGTGCATGTTAATTGCGTACACTTTCCCCATACCGCCTACGTTTACTCCCCGTTGCAATTATCACACGTAAATTATCCCCCATCGTAGTTTGTGCAGTGCCTATGCCAGCATAATCTAGATGCATGAGCGTGGGTGGATCTAGGTATTTCTCAAATCAGTATGATCCTCCGTCTCCGCCCAAATTCCATCTTATACCCGCCATTACCTTAGTGAGCGAGCTTAAATATAAGATTGCTATCAGCGAGTGCTGCTAGCACATAAAACACAGTTTAAATTCTTTGAAATAAAAATAAATAAAAGTCTTACCGTAGCAATAGGCAGCCCGCCCACTGGGTAGAGAAGTTTATCTCCACATTTATGTACCTCTAACCACTGTTGACACAGGAAGAGGGAGAAATGTTCCTTAGCACTGTACACAACATTTTTACTACACGATATATCAAATCAGCATGCTCAAAGATAGTTCTTAGAAGCCTTTTTGTTGTTTCAATCTGCTTTAAGTTTTTATCTGCTCTTTGGTGCAAACTTTCCCGATGCTTTCTTACATATACACGCGGCATATTTCAGTGTAAAATTAAACAGGAGATAAAATTTATGATACGAAATCATTTTAAAGTTGAGTAGTGAGTGCAATCACCCATATAACCGCGTAAATTTACCCAGCATACTTGCAATACCAACTTACCCCATCACACCTAAATAAAATAAATATAAAAAATCAGATAAATGGTTACTTGTATAAGAATTTCCACAATGCACCCGTTATATTAAGATTACTTTTCCAAAAAAATGATGTCATAGACCACACCGTTCTGATACAATAGCACACATCGGAATTTAACCTAACCCAACGAATCTTCAATTATGCATATACTCCTGTATTAAAAAAAGATTAATTAGGTTAGGAATGTTAAATTTGTTTTTCGGGCTACTATTTTTATTTTGTACTTTAACATTTTTAAATGTGTGCCGATTCATACATGTGTTAAATTCTCTCTATGTCAGCTACAGTTGTGCTAAGGATATTTGAATTGAAAAAAAAAATTGTTTAGTTCTTTTTATTTAGATAGCCATATCAATTTACGACAACGATTGGCGATGAGACTGGAAATCAGACCCAAAAGTACGGCGTTAGTCAAAAGATGTCGCCAAATACACAATATAAATTATTCAGACAATAATACAAGAATTTAATAAATATTTAAGTGAAGTGCTCATCGTTCTTGGAATTAATCTGAAATCCCTATTTAGTGAACCCATCTGAAGCGAAATGAGAACTCGAGGCAAGCCATTTCCTCATTGATTGGTTTCTATAGTTCCGTACCCACCTACAGAGGTAGGTAAAATTGGAAACAGTAATATTAAATCATTCTACCCATTATCATACCGCATAATAATATATTGAGGGCCGGTTTTATAACCATCCGTTCGTCACGCTTGATACCATTTTTCACTAATATTTGGTCTACCGTCCGATTTCGCCGTTTTATAAACGTTCGTCAGATTACCGGTAGTTTGAAATCTGTCAGTTGTTGCCCGACGATCGCTTATTTGAAACCGTGCACTGTTTTAATGAAAAAGATAATATGTAATTTGAATTTGTGAAATGGATTCCTCAACGAACAGTAAAAGTGGTGATGAGCGAATGGAAATTATTCAATTAAAAAAAACGGACGGATAACGGTTCGTTAACGAAACGCGTCGTTAGGTAACAGAAATTTGATGGTTCATGTATAAAACTGGCCTTGAGACAACAAAGAATGAGTTAGATGTGTAAAAAATTGTGGCGATTGACTTATATAGCTTGTGGTTATATCATGAGATAACAAAAAAAACTCAATTACAATTAAAATAAGTAGGTTTATAATGAATTTTGAAAATAGATATTTTATACATATGTAAATAATAATATAAAAAATCCAAACAAATTAAGTACTTTACCACTAAAATTGTGAAAGATAATGACTTTTTTCGCTTTGAATAGATTTATAAGATTCTATTATTATTAAATAAAAATAGTGATAAATAATTAACCGGCATTCATTAATCCCTTTCCTGTAATATTTTACAATGTCACGTGAACTTAAAAGTTTCTTGGAATTTGAAATCCGTTTGAGTTCGGTAGCATTTCCCATAAGCATCCAGTCGGACAGCAATTTCAATACCGTTGCAGGATTAAATTATATCTGTAATCGCAGTTTATATGAACAGAAAGTATTAATAAAACAAATTAGAAATAGCTTTAAACATATTTCGTAATAAAACATATTCTTCAAATCATCATACTCTTTTTATTTAGCATACACTTTTTCGACGTGTGTAATTCCACAAGGTGAAATTTAAGTACGTATAATTCTCTACATGTGTTATCATAACTCCAGCCCAATTTTTATTTATTTTTTATTAATAATGACGTTCAAATTTAAATACCAGTATATATCGTTTTTTTTTTTTAAAGTTTTTATCGTTAAAATAATTTTTCAAAGCCCGACAAAACGCTCCAAATCTATGGCCGGTCAGTTGTTCAGTTTTGAGGTTATGAGAAATGTCAAATGTCAAAACAAGGATGAGCTTTACTGTACATAATTTTATATCATATTAATGGTAAATAAACCATAACTAAAGATATGTAATAACATTATGTACATTTTCAGAAATTTTAACTCAAAGAATAATAATAGTATTTAACATTAATATTATCATAATATTTGTATTGGTAATTGGTTTACTCATGAATAATCTAATTTATTTCACTAATAATGTTTTTTTAAAATTTATATTGAACAACAATTATAAAGCTTAATGTCACCAAAAGTAAGTTTAAATTTCCCAAAACTAAAAAAAAAACATATTTAAAATACAAATAAAAATGAAAATTAAAAATGTTCATTCTAATACAAAAACGGAATTCGCACGTGACGTCAGATGTCCCAAATGCAATGGTACTAATATAACACAGTGTTTTGGTGAGACGATTTTTTATTCACTTTTAAATAATTACTTATAAATTCTACGTGTAATAAAGGTTATATATTCAGAATCGGGGTTTGTTGATTTATATGAAAATATATTTTTAGTCATATTAATCACTGGAGTTCCTCATTTCTTTCTTGTGTAAGGAACGATCAAGTGAATCAAATACTTGAGTCGAGCCATGTCAGAAGTCGGAATAATAGAAGAATATGAATGTGAATGAATCTAGTAGTGTATGCCAAGATCGAATTGTTTGGAGGTCCGTCCTCTCTGCCTACCCCTGCGGGGAAACGGCGTGATGGTTAGTTAGTTAGTGTAATTCTGGCAGTGATATTGGTATGTGAAGTTCACGCCTGAGTAATTTCGTCCTGGCACCAAAAAACAAAATATATTCAATTTGTATATTGTTTATCCCGATGAGGAGAGCTTTGCTTCTGAAACATTTAGCTATTTATATATTAAAAACAGTGATTTAAACAAAATAATTCTTATTAATTTACATGCAAACTAATTTACTATAAGAATAATAGTAATGTTTTATTATATTTTGATAGAAAGCAGTCACTTTGTAGTTAAGCATATTTAATGAAAATAAAACAATAACTTTGTTTATAACCACGAGAATTTTATTTAATTTTATTACGACCTCGTAAGGTCGAGGTCGAGGTACGAGGTCGTAATAAAATTAAATAAAATTCTCGTGGTTATAAACAAAGTTATTGTTTTATTTTTATTGAATGTTTTATTAACTCTTTTTGTAACAAAATAACAAATAATGTTATCCTCAGTGAGATATCCCGTTCTGATGATTTCATTAACAAAATATTAAATTACATTATATTAAATTGATGTGCTTGACGAAAAAAAAATAATAAAAAAGTAAAGCGGTTTCGGTGTTAGACTGTATTTAATGTTAATATATTTTATAATTCAGATCTGTATATAACGTATCCAGTGTTTTATTTGATTTTTTAATTTATTATGGCTTTAATGGGGCTCAGTGCCAGGACTCAAATAACTCCCTATGCTATGGATTTTTTATAACCAATTAAAAAATTATGATAATTCTCTTTTTTTCAGATATTTTCTTCTTTTTTCCACCGCTCCAAGATGTATGTTTGTAATGTTATTGTGAACAGATACTTGTTTCCAGGGAACAAGCGGCGGATTGCATGTTTTCATTGTACGGGGCCTGTTCCCCGAGAGGCCGAACTTTTCCCAAGTATTCGGGGGTAAATATGAGCTTAAGAGAGAAACTGGTTTCGTAAAAAGTTAAAGGAGACGCTTCGATATCTTACGGAGCTTACGTCCCACGGAAGGGAGAGATCAATATCAATATTTGTCGTGTAGAGTCTGTGGAAAGAAGATTGGATTCTGGAAAAAGTAGGAACTTTGATGGAAAAACATGTTGTTTGTTAAAAAAAATTGTAATATCGGATTTGTATTCATTTTGCGTGTGTGTAATATCAATTGAAATTCAATATCTCTTTATTGTTGTAATATTGTATCGTTTACAGAGATTTTAGCTTATCGCGTTCTGCCCATTTCTAAGAGATAACAGTATTTGAAGGTGTACCTAGAGATCTATATTTATGCAAATAGGTCTCTGTTTGTTTTATACCCAGCTATAAGACGATTATTTTGCGAGCTGTCAACATTTTGCAAAAAGTACAACTCAATCTGATAGTTATTGTTGGCATGGTAATGATTCTGTAACAAAACATGATCGATAAATGACGAATCAAGCGGAGGTGTTTTCATGATTAGATATGAATAATTTAAAATGTCACGAGAGAAAACTTTGAATTTCGCAATCACGTCGGAACGTTGAAATATTCTACATCAGACAGATATTTTTTCTCGAACAAGTTGCGCCATGATGAAAAAAATAAGAATTTCCTTACAAAAGTTTTGATTAGTTAATCAAACTCCAATAAAAAACGAATACAAAAAACAAAAAGCTCGTCTTCTCGACAGGAGCAAAACATTTTTTAGTAAACAAACTAGCGTTGATTTTCTGTAGAATCCGTGAAGTATAACTTGAAATTATCTCTAGAAAACTGCTGAAACTTCCCGTAAAGAGAGAGGAAACGTTCCGAGATGATCTCAGGTCGGATCGTAATTAGTAATTTCCCGGGAACACCTGATTTATAAGGCTCTGAAAAATCTGTTCTCAGAAGAAAACTGGCAGGATTTTGGTCGTATATAACATCTCTCTGTCCTACGGGTAACGTATTAGTTCCGTATAATTTTCCGGGAGAATACAGCGCGCACAAAATTCAAAGTTACTCGAGAATCTAAACCTGCGAAAAGGTACAAGTTCTAGGAAATGGTAAGCGTCACGCGAGGAGTAACAGTGTTTTTACGTGGTTTTTTAACTGATAGTTACTACCAGCCTTCGCCGAAGGTTCAATAATTGGATGAAATAGAGAGCGGATATATTTCATTTTCTGCTTATTTTAGGAAAATTAACAGAAAATCTAGAATTAATAATAATAATTATAATTGGATGGTTTTTACAGCGCCGTTATTGTGAAAAATTACCTCAAGGACGCTGTTTGTATTAACATAGTGTCTTCTGTCCCGATCCTATGTTCCTTTTCCTCTCCCTCCTTCCTTCTTATTTTGTTTTTTCTTTATCTTGTTTACTTCATAAGTAAAAAAAAAAAAATAAAAAAAATCTGTATTTAACCACTGTTAGCACAAGAATCTTTGTTTGCTTACCCTTTGTTAAACTTCTTTTGTATGTATATTGGAATTAAAAGCTGTTTTTTCTCTTACAAATAAATACACACATGCATATATTTAATTGTTTTATTTATTTATTATATTTGCACTGATGAGCTTGAACGAAGTGAAACCGGTGGGCGTAAAAATACAACAAATTTGTGGTTTATAACGACGTGTTTGTTTTATTTAATATTATAATAATTTCGAATTAATAAACAATTTCTCTTCAACGTCCCTCTCCCCTTAGGTTAAATGAATTTGTGGATTTGTAGATAAAGGAGTTCTGTTTAGAGTTAGTTTTGCAACGAGGAAGATGAAAAGTAAGCCGCTGTCTACTGTTGCGATTAGAATATGGAATTAAAGGCGTTGAAGAAGATCAGGGCAATAAGTTGTGTACGATTTTAATTAACATTACTGAATTTGCTACATTTCTTAAGAAAGTTAATTTAACTGTCAGAAGTCTACATTACTAACATGAGATCGAAAGGAGAGCTTTGAATGCTTTCAGTTCTGTTTTTGTATACTGCGTAAACTGTGTTCCACACCTGAGACGCATATTCTAGAATACTGCTAATAAATGAGAAGTACAGTGTTTTGAAAATGGTAAGATCTTTGAATTGTTTACTGACACGAATGATGAAACCAAGTGGAGATGATGAACTAGTGACTATGTGGTAGACATGCTTGTTGAAATTCAATTTACTATCAATTATAACTCCAAGGTCCCTACTTTCGGATTTTGTAGGTAATCATTATATATAATAGATCATTAATTGAGTATTTATCGATAAATAAATAATTTTATTTCTGGTAAAGCACACGATGAAGCATTTAGAGATATTTATTTCCAGACAGCGGATATTGCAATACGTTTAAAAATTATGCAAATCATCTTACAACTTCTGACAGTCCTCGATTGAGTTTGAGGATGAAAGTTTTTTTATGATCTGCATACAACATGGTCTGTGAGTTTAAAAACATCGTTGATATACATGTTAAATAATAAAGGTCCCAACAAGCTGCCTTGAGGTACCTCATATGTGACAGTAACAGTGTCGGATTTAAATTCAGCAACCAATACTATTTGATTACGGTTGGAGACATAAGACGAGAATCTACGATAAAGACTGCTGTGAATACCTAACTTAGGTTGAGTCATCAACCTTGTCGGACCCTTTACTCTATTCTATATAGATAGTGTCTAGTTGTATTCTGTTATCCAAGTTAACCTTGAGGTCCCTTTTGAAAGTTAAAAGATTTGACGTTGTAGATTTAATAAAACTATGTTTTTTCGTATTCAAGCTAGGCTTAAGAGCAGCACATAGTTGATCACAAATTATTTTTTTCAAAATTTAAAAAAATACAATTTTGGTCTGTAATTTTTTAATCAGTTTTTGTTAAAACTTTTATTGAAGATAGGATATTATTATTACAGAATTCAAAATAAGAGGGAGAGTGCATTCTGTTAGAGAACGATTTAGAACTAAAAAAGAGGTAATGCTAGATTGTGCCGACATCGTTTAATAAGGATCTTTTTTTAAGGTATTTTCAGGCGATTTCCTGTGTCAAATCTGAAAATCGGACGAAGTAAGATTCATAACTTAGGGCGGATATGGAATCACTTTCGAACCATGCTGTTGAAGAGCCATTTTATATCATGTTTGCAGTTCAGTTGCGTTATCCTAGTAGAAGGAACACGTGCTCTATTGACCTCTGATGCCTTAACTTCGGATAAACTCAAACAAAAGGATATGTCGGAGATGCTCGTTTTTTGTACTAGGCAGTACATTTTCTATAATGAACAATTAACTAACTGATACGACTAAGCCAGTAGTTTTCAATAAAATAATAGATGTTATTGTATGGAAAATATTCTCTCAAAAAGATTGTCCTGTAATCTTATTCAAGCCCAGCAAACCGCGGTGTTTTACAGAAAAACCAACCATGATGTTTTAATGGAAAACTTTCAACGGGATTTTATGCATAATTTACGTTGCATAAAACGTTACAGGCCCATCATTTTTTTACGGTAATGCGAAACTATAAAAATATTAGTTTTATATGGAATTTTTTTTTGTATTCCAAATAATCATCGATTTTCTCAGACCGGAGTTTGGGAATTATATTCTTCCAGGCAAGGAAGAGCTCAAACTCTCTAATATTAGGGAAGTAAAATAATTTAAAAAAAAATCACTGAAACCGTTGTGGTAAAACGATCTCGGATTTGTAGTCTTCAATTGAAGTTCGCTGAGCGATCTTGGCTTGTTTTTATTATTAAAAAAATCGTATGCTTACTCATACTGCACGCACAATGGGCGGTCATTCATACTGCCATGGCAAATAAAAACACAGTAATTACCAAAATGACCAAAAGTGAGTTGAATATGGGAAGTTATGAAGTATCGAAATTCTAATGTTTTACGTAAGACGTAATTGCATATTATTCGTTTCTCGTATTAATAAAGATGATATTGTTTTTGATGTTATCGCAATTTCATCGCTGTCGGTAAGTAAAAACGCAGTATATCTGTTTCTGTAAGTAATAAAACAGTTCCTACGTTGCTATTACTGCGTTTATGCGTACATTTACTTGAAATAACCGTCGCACTATCTTTCATCTATAACCTAGATTTTTGACGTTGGAGTGGAGTTTTTCATAGCATTTATCGTGTTTCTATTATTCTAAAACCTGTTTTATACATAACATGAAGATGAATGAAGGTAAATATCTTGTTAAACTTATAAACGCAGCAAAAAAATTATACTGCATTGTTTTTACTTACCAAAATATTACACGATAAACATTCAACATTTCTAGGTAAAAACACAAAGTAAAACCTTTATTTTTTACAAACTTTATTGCAATGATAATATAGAAAGAGTATCTATAGGTGTTATAGCAAAAAATCAGCAAATTATGCTATTTGTAAATACGTTAAAAGGTTAAAGAAAACTCGACCTTTAATTCTGGAGAATGATTCCCATATTAATTACTGTGCTTTTACATACCACGGCAGCATAGGAAAAGCCACCAACAATGAATATTTCGTTATCCAAGACGTTCAGATGCTTTATCAAATGATTATATCGGTTGAGAAATGACACAATGTTTGGACGAGCTTTCAGACTTTCACTCACGTTTCTCCCCCGTTAAACCTTTCAACCTGCTTCACCCTTCTTAGGTAATGTCAAACAACAAAGTGTGTGAAATCAAAAAAACTTTTCTTACCTTATCTCGTGCTTCTATGTCACACTTGGCGTGTATCAACATCTGAATCAAGTCGGTGTTCCCCCTACTGGCAGCCCAGTGAATTGGAGCTCGTCCATACTGCAAAATATAAATAATTATACACTTATTAAAGATTTAAAATCTATGGAAATAACAACTTGGCGACTCGTCTTATTATTTGTTGACATTTCAATTGATTCCACAAAACATCTGATGTTCACGAATAAAATTCACGTAGTTAGCTAGGAATAGTTTCGTTTACCTAGAAATTTCATTCAGGAGCTGTGTAAATTTCACATCACCCGTGCAAAATTAGTTGCTAAACATTTAATTATTTTAGATATTTATTACAAGAAATATTACATAATTCATATTGTAGTATCAATATATTAAAATAAATGTTTTTTTCTTATTACCTTTCTTCCTTCTACCTTCTCTCCATTCTTCATTCTACTTTCCATAAGTTGAGCTGCAGTAGCTCGAGGTTATGAGAGGGTGTTTACATACATAGTAAAAAAAAACAGTGCATAGTAGGTGATATGTAAACAATAATAGTGTGTTCAATAGTGTGGTCCCCATACTATATCATTCATATAAAAAATATTGAACGCGTGCAGCGCAAATTTTTACGTTTTATTAACTTCAAACTACACATACCAATACAACACATAAACTATACATTCTTGCTAAATACACTCAAAATACATACTTTTGAAAACAGAAGAAAAATAACAGACTTAACTTTTTAATTTAAAATTATTTATTCCTTATTAGACTGTTGTGAACTCCTGCAACTAATCAATTTCAAAGTACCTCATCGACAAACTCGGCAAAATATGTTATTCTGTAACAATAATTCTGGGAAAAACTACCAAATGCATGCACCCATTTCTCATCTACATATACTTGGAAATAAATTCACCTCTGCTATAGATATATTTAACATAAGTTTAGACATGTTTAAAAGATACCTGAACGATATTTTTATGTTGCAACAATTATAAGAGCATCGTATAAGAGCTATTGTTTAATTATTATTTTTTTTTATATATATTATCTTTATACTCATCTACAATCCAAAAACTTGTTCCTCTTTTTTTCTTTCTATGTATCATATACCAGATTATGTATTATGCAATTCCATACATTTTTACATCATCCGAAATATAAAACCACAATGATTTTTTTTCACAATGTCCATGCACTCATATTATAAGAGTATTATATTATGCACTTGTGTATTATGTATCATGTGGATCAGGCTATTAATATTTATATAAAAAAAAAAAGTAGTATCTACAAATTAAAAACCTTTCCCTTTGTAACTTCTCTGTGTCATGCACTTATACATTATTATACCTTCATATATATTATAAATATGTTACACTTATGTACCAACTATGCATCATGTTATTTTTTTTTAAGTTCTGTACACATAATCATTTTAAGGTTAAAATATGTAAAAGCCCTTTGGGGCGTTAATGAATGAATAAATAAATAAATAAATAATAAAAACTTTTTAAATAACTACAAACGTAATTAAACATGCATAATTTTAGAATAATAATAAAAATAACCTGTTATTATACCTAAATATAAGTAGCGGTGTTGAGCCGTGGTCGTTCTTAGCATTTATACTATATGTGAGGTGAATTTTATTAATGAACAATTCTTTGTAAATTTGAGCGTTTCTTTTATAAAATTCTGTGATTGATGGTATAATAATTTTTTTTAATTTTAATTATTCAGTAAGCAGAATTTATAGGCCCCTCCCCATCTAATAATGCCATAACACCATCGGGACTGAACTAATTCATAATAATAATAATGTTTTATTGTCTTCTTTTTTTTATAACAAAATAACAAATAATGATGTCCTCAATGGGATATTCCGTGCTGAGAATTTCATTTACAAAATACGAATTTACGTCACATTAAAGTGATGCGCTTGATGAAAACAATAACATAATTGTAAGATGAGGTGTTTTAAGTGCAGTTGAGTGGTTTCGGTTTTAGTTTTTATTTGGTATTAATATATTTTCTATTTCATATCTCCCTATGTCACGTATCCAGTATTTTATTTGATCTTTAAATTTATTATGGTTTTTGTGATTTTTAAAGGATAGTCTGATTTTGTTGTATAGTTTACAACCATAGATTAAGAAGTTTTTTTGTCCAAATGTTGTGTTCGCGGTTCCTTGTTGTATGTGTTTTTGACTCTGATATCTTTTGTTTCTAGTATGTGTAATTGTTGTTATTTTTTGTATTTTTTTTGTATTTATGTATGTAAAGTAGTATTGTTTTAGAGTCTAATAGTTTTATTGACATAATGTTAAGTTTGTTGAAGATTTCGTCAGTGATAGTGCTTACAGGGACTTTAAATATAATGTTCATGGTGGATTTTTGTGTTCTAATGAGTAAATTAAGAATATTGTAATTTAGTTTAATAGACCAGTACAATAGTTTTCTTTTTTAATAAGTTGCGTATGTTATAGAAGACGCACCTTCTTTGTTGGAAGTCATTTAGTTCAACATTCCTAATTGTGCACTAAAAACTATGAATTACTTTTCCTCAGTAAACACTCTCCTAATTATGGGTACCATTCTCCACTGTCCATAATGTCGAAACTTGCTAATTCAAGTCACGGCCTTGTCATTTTTGGTACTAGTTTGAATGATTTTTGTCGGGCTTTACGAAATAAGAACTCGATGATTATCATTTAAAATGTTTAAAATCATCTACTAACATTTTGGTCAGGCGTTGACTTGAATGTTCTCTCTACTGTATATTTTTGTCATTGCTTTATTTTTTTATTATGTATGTGCTGTTATTTTTTTATGTAGGTATTTCTTATTTCTATCTGTGTAATTAGACATTGGTCCGTAAATGAAAAAAAACTAAACTAAATAAAAACACAAATACGTTTTGTCATTTGTTCTACAGTTAGGGTGATATGGTCTTTCCATTTAACATTTTTATCAATTATGATTCCAAGATATTTTATATTAGAATAATGATTTATACTTAGACTCCCTGCTTTTATATCGAGAGTTTATGCCGCTTTAGAGTTCAGACAAAATAACATTAATGTATTCAGCTTTACAGTTAAAATACGGCCTGAGGTCAGATTTAGATTACCAATAATCTGACTGAGCACAGTAGCCAATCTGAAATACAGTGAAATTAATCCTGTAACTAACTACAGAGCACAAAACTTAGGTAAGCATGTCCACCACTAAACCCTTTGTTTGTAAAATATAGCCCTATTTATCTATAATATCAACTGAAAAAAGGAAAAAGAACGTCGCATGTCAAAAGGCATTTTTAATAAAGTCAAATTGGGCAACTTTTTACGTACGTAAAAAATACCCGGGTCTCATAATTTTAACGATAAATTCTTGTGTGTTCAATTCCTGTTCAATTTACGACTAGAACACACGAGATACAATGAATATCGATCTAACGTTTAAAAAAAATCGTTAACGCAATATTTTCCTGTACTGAATGGATTACATTGAATGTATGGTCCACGAAATTCACATTATACTACGTAATAAAAAAAATGCAAATACATATTTTGATATATTTCGTGACAAAATGATAAATTATGAAGTTTTAACTTTGATAATAGTAACTCAATTTATGGCTCACTAACGAAGTGTATAAACGTTCAAAATTTTACCCCAATACAATTTTTTTTTAAAGATTAATATCAATCAAATTTAATAATGTCATTATTAGGTTCTGCAAGTATTTTTAGTTTTTATTATTGTGACATCTGTTTCGGCGTTCAAGGCCATTTTAAAACTGCGGTTAGTAGTACTTATATAATTTTAAAGACACCTCCAGTTATCAAGAGAATATAAAATCAAAGAGGCCATCATATTCTTTCAATAGACAGTGTAAGAAAGAGCAAAATAGCGTAAATACAGCAGGTATCAAGGAGCTATATAATCAAAGGGACCGTCATATTTGTTACCATCAATACACGAGGTTACTTTCCAAAAGCCGATATTTTAATCATCATAATGGTTATTGTATTCGCATACAAGTGCACTGATACATTTGTGCTCCATCTAACATGGGGTGATTCGTTGATAGGAATAATCCGAAGTGAAAAAATTGTAAGGGGAAAATACGAATAATCTCTGACTCACATTGTTCCTTGAATTGACGTCGCACGGCTCAGCAAGGATCCTCTTGACCTCCTCTGGGTCATTTTTAATGACTGCCTCGTGCAGCAGAAGATCGTTCTTCATGATCTTAGCGTGCAGCTCTTGGCTCCTGCCCGGGGAGGGGGTGGAGGAGCGGCGACTAGGGGAGAGGTCCATGATCTGTAAACAGAAAGGATCTGATATACCAGTCTATAATAATTTCTTGAAGACCACCTCATGCTTAAAGACATCATATTGATGATCACCCCATGCTGAAAGATTCCACCTTGAAAACCACCTCGTACTAAAAGACACCGTTTTGATGACCACCGTGTATTGAAAGATACCATATTGGTGAACCACTTCGTGCAGAACAATATTAGCTTGATGACCACCTCGTGCTGAAAGATATCATCTTGATGGAAGAGATATTTATATGACCACTTCGTACTGAAAGATATCGTCTTGATAAAAGAGATATTTATATGAATAACTCATGCTGAAAGATATCATCTGATTAGAGAGATATTTACATGATCAACTCGTGCTGGAAGATTTCATCTTAATAAAAGAGAAATTAATATGACCAACTCATGCTGAAAGATATCATCTTGATTAGAGAGATATTTACATGACCAACTCGTGCTGGAAGATATCATCTTGATAAAAGAGATATTTATATGACCAACTCATGCTGAAAGATATCATCTTGATTAGAGAGATATTTACATGACCAACTCGTGCTGGAAGATATCATCTTGATAAAAGAGATATTTATATGACCAACTCATGCTGAAAGATATTATCTTGATTAGGGAGATATTTACATGAACAACTCGTGCTGAAATATATAATCTTCATGAAAGAGATATTTACATGACTAACTCATGCTGAAAGATTCCATCTTGATAAAAGAAATGATTCATATAACCACCTCGTGCTGAAAATCATCTTGATGATAGATTATTCATATGACCATCTTGTGGTGAAAGATATCATATTATCTTGATGATCACCTCGAAAAGGTTTATTAAGATGTATAAAAAGAGCATAAAAATGTATTAACAAGGTTCTTAGGTACAACCACAGTATAAACACGCTGTAAATCAAGTATACATTTACAGAAAGGTATCAGGATGAAAGCTTACACATTTGACAAAACAGTCTGCCCGAGTACTTATATAAATGGGATAACACAACTAGGGAAGTAGGTACCATAACTTTTATTAAATAACCATATATGCTAATATTTAACGTTGGAAGAAAACATATTTAAAATCTATAAAGATAACAAATCTGTTAACCCAAACACTTGTGATATTCTCACTTTGATGTCCACTTGTAGAACTAGGTCACATTGATTCTCAAATAGGGCACAAATAACGATTTTACATCTCTTGTATACTATTAACTCCATATTTTCACGATCTGTGAGTCCTCATTAACTATCTGTTATTTCCGTAGCCTTTAAACAGTGGCGTGTAGTTTATAAAGCCTGAAAACCTCTACCCACTTCAAGCAAAAAAAAAACATTGAAAACAATTAAAAAGCGACATATTTCTGAACGAAATATATTATTTTTGCATGAATTTTAGCCGTCGCTTGTTATGTAACGAAAGGTTGACCCTGAAATGAGTTCTAGCTACTCGTCTTGGAAAATAAGCCTGGCAAGCAACGACATCATTTCCCTCCATAAATTAACCAATCAGGCGATTCGAGCGCCCAATTAAACCAATCAGATCATAAATTAACAAAACAGGAGCATGCGACACGAGCTCCCACGGCGGTGTGGGACCGCTCCTGGCCGCGCTTCACACTTCCCGTCTGGATCCCGAAGAGATAACTGCCTCTCTGAACTGCGTCTCTGAAAAAGAGGCGGCCACTTTGTTATTATTTATTTACGAGCAAGTACAATGCAGGCGGGCTGACACCCGCAGCTAGACTTGCCTCTTGCTGTCTAAGCACTCAAGTCTCGGCCTTGGCATCATAGCCAGCCCCCCCGCCATTCGACCTGAACACATGTAAGCTGAATTCCCATCTGCCCATAATGTGTTGATGTAAAACTAATTTTATTTTTAAAATATAAAAATAAGCATAATGGTGGCCTTTAAATTAAGCAATTTATGGTGGAACACAAATTTGCCATACAGAATTTAAAATATCGACTAGAAAAAAACCTTTTTTTTTTAAATATTATATTTTTATATTTTCATTTATGCTACCATACTTACATAGCAAATGCGATATATTTTTTTAAAAGTACGATAAACCCAAAATAATTTTCTAAGCTGCCTTTAAAATTATGAAAACTGATTTTTTTTTCATGGCACATATTTAAAAAATTAAAACAAAAATAAATAAAATACTTCTCACCCGTACTAGATATATACTAAACCTTTAATTAAAAAAATAGATCGTTCAGTTTGGACCGGTATTTTGGCCTCCAATCCAAAATTCAGTTTTGTATGAAACAGGCTCCGCAGCCGTTCCCCTTAATAATAATATTATTAAGTTCTGCAAGAATTATAGTTTTTAATTATTGTTACAGCTGTTCTGTAGAATAGGTAATGTTTAATTATATCAATTATTTTCAAAGCAAATCGTTTTTACTGGTAAAAAAATATTTTAAACACAGTAAAAATTAAAAATGGGTTTCAATAAATAGAATCGTATTATTTCTTCAAATGATGTAAAATAACTTTGTGCAGTCACTTTTATTGAATTAATTTTTATTATTATGTTTAAAACCACTGTATTTAATATGTAAATATCTACATGTTTCAGAAGCAAAGCTCACCTCTTCGGATAAACAATTTACCAACTAAAAATAATGACAGGTGTAGAATAATGACAAACAATAATAAAATATAACAAATTAAAAACACAAACAAAAATTGCAAATAAATGATGAAAGTAGGTTCATAATAATATTTTTTTATTAAAAATAAATGTTTATTTTTTATTTTTTCATTATTATTATAATATTAATGGGAAAAAAATTGTGAGATAACTATTTAAAAAAAAAGATTATTAATAATATTTTCTTGTCTACATTTATAAATATTTTGAGTAGGTAAATTGTTTATTCTGAAGAGGGGAGCTTAGCTCCTGAAACATGTAGATATTTACATATTAAATACTGTGGTTATAAACAAAGTAATTATTAATTAGTCTAGTTTTTGGACTGATAATTTGTGGTGGAATTCCATTGTATTAGAATTGAAATTAAAACACTTTTGTACTTTGTTCCACTTATTTATTTTCACCAGGACCGGTTTCATCCTACTACGGACATTTTCAGACTGGTCTGAATTACCAGTCTGAAAATCACCAGTCTGAATTACCAGTCTGAAAATTACCAGTCTGAGAATTACCAATCTGAAAATGTCTGTAGTAGGATGAAACCGGTCCTGGTGAAAATAAATAAGTGGAACAAAGTACAAAAGTGTTTTAATTTCAATTCTAAAGTTATTATTATTAATTTAATAAACTTATATTAGTAAGTAGTCTCAACATGATATTTTTTATTTCACATTTTATTTTTAATTGAAGGTTCACCCTGTTAAGCACAATAACAATTAAGGAACTTGTACGTTCTGGTCATAGAGCAATGCGCGCCACTGCCCATAAGCACCAGAAGGTGGACATTGATCACGAAATAAAGACGTAGTTCCTCACCCTTGTTGTGGTATTGATTTCATTTGATGGCAAGAACAATGATTAAAGAATAGAAGGAATCCGCTACTAAGCTTAAGATTCTCTACATTATTTTTGCTACTATTTGATCGTTAATATATCTAAAACTTATACAGCACCCAGTACTCTTAAATCCTCTTTATTAACGTTGAAATAACTCACTTCGAACGGGGTTGGTTCTCCAGCATTAGAACCCAATTATTTATTAACATCGTTCGCAGTTATGTGTGTTGTGTTCGGTGTTTCTATAAATAAGTATTTACCTAATCGTGGTCTATTTTAGTGTAACGTAAAATGGGTTACAGTAATGATTTCACTTTATTGTAGCTAATTAGAAAATATAGCAAGACTAACAAAGCGGAGGGGTTAGAATAGTTTTAGACCCCGCAGTAGCGTGTTCAAAACCTGACCAAAAATAAACAAAATGCAAAGGTATCAACACAAATGTAATTTAGCGAATTACAAATATTACGTTTATATTTTGCACTTCCAGAGTGAATAGCGTTTTTTAATCTTTCTGGAGACTTCCATACACGAATCGAAACGTTAGGTGCTGTTTTTCGGTACTTGCATCTTTGGATTTTTTATTTCTATTTTTTATTTATTTTACACTATAGATATTACAATATTTTTTACAATCACAAAAAAGGTAATATTTTACAATCTTAGAGCATTCATAATACGCATTTTAATTTAGATGAAATAAAAACTTAATAAGTAATAAAACCAAAAGAACTTAATTACGATAAAAAAAAACACCTATTAAAGTTAGGAGAGACACCAAACAGAGTCTTCGTGGTTCAGGGGTAACGGGGACTACGAATTCGAAGGCCTCGGGTTCAAATCCCGACGTGCTCAAGTAAATTTTATTTAATTAATTTGTGTTGTTTCACAATTAATTAATAAAACATAAAATATATCACATTTGCGCACATTTCAGAGTGAAAGATACTTTCAGTATCACCCTGGTGAAAGACTACCATTCAAAATTGAAACGTTATCAGTGTTTGGTGACCAGATCTGAATAGCCAGGTATTTCCACACCTTCGTATTCATCTTCTCCTTCCTATCCCCACTACCATGCCATAGTCTCACTGGCTCCGGACGGTTGGGAGCATTTGGGACTCTTGTGCGGTATTCACATAAAAAGTGCATTTAAAATGACTATTTCGCGAAAATTGATACGCGTAAAAATTGAAGGAATGACAACATGCCACGTTGAAAAATATTTGTGGTACTGCCAAACCAAAAAAGAAAATAAACTATTTCAGTTGGGGGAGACAACAAACAATGTTTATATTATTTTTAACCCAAACCATGAACCTATGAAATAGCTTATAGATTTTTAGGTAAACCTAAGAACCTAAGAGGTTGAACCCAACTAAAGGTATTAGTTTGGGTTATTTTAAAATAAGAAAAATGGTTGTATGACGTCATAGGGATGGCAGTACCTATCGGCAAACTTCACATCAAATAACTTTGAATATGGCGTCATGTGGTTCTTGTGATTTTTACGTGTATGTTCGTTTTTGTCAAATTTTAATTTAAGTATATTATTGGGTGTCTCCCCCAACTGAATTACTTGCGTATTATTGCAATTAAGTTCAATAAAAGCTTTTGGTCAAAAAATTGTTATTAAGCATGCTAGACGATTGAAAAACTTTACGCCAAAATAGAGTCCTGCAAAGCTAGCATATACAGCTTGTCCGCAGATTCCACTATTTAAAAAGTTTATGATCATATTATTATCCAAAAACTGGTAGAACTGTACATGTTTCGAAGCCATTGAGGTGCAGCTGCCTCATTTACCATATTTTCCACTATTTCTTCTACGGATTATCAGTTGAGTAAATTTTTGTATCTCAAATTCAAATTCACTTGTAATGTCATTGTTGGGCGAGTTCATTTTTTTTAATGTTTGTGTACTTATGTTAGTACACAATGGCACATATAGTGAAAAAACATACAGATCACTTTTAAGGCACTTCTCGGTAAGATATCGGGAAAACAAAAATGTACGGCCTTAGCCCACATTGCACGTGTATATTATATATAATTTTTTTTTTAAAATAATGTACACTTTTTCCGCACTTATAAATTTAGTTAGCGAGAGCTTGCACGGCCGCACTGTAGAAATTTTAAATTAGAATTAAAACTAAATTAGAAATCAGAATTTAAAATAAATTTGAAATCGGAATTAAAATAAAATTTGAAATGAGAATTCAACTAAATTTGAAATCAGAAATATAATTAAATTTTATCTCAATAACAAGGTACTACCCTAACTTTCTTTTACCCATTTGGCACCGGTAGACAGTAGAACTACATGACAAACACATGTAATACATTTCTACACTGTTGAAATAATATTGAATTACCGGTTTTTGTATTTCTCTCTTGTAATCCATAATCATATTTTTCTTCACATAGCATCCCCAAACATAGGCCCCGAAGAAAACTTTTGGGCATCCTGTGTGAACTTTAAAAAAAGACCTTTGAAAGTGGTTTAACCTAACACTAGATTATTTCTAACTACCCACATTCCCGCGCATCGAACCACATGAGCCTTTTGGAACCGTTGTAATTCTCTTCTCATCTATAAATAATAAACCCCAATGCGCCCTAAAAATCATGCTATCCAATATCGACATAATATCACAGAATACGAAATGTTTACGTCGCAAAAGCAACAACATAAAAAAAAGTTCTGTTTTAATCAAATAACCCGCCCCGGCTACGAATAATACCCGTTCTGAAATGCACGCGGCGAGCGAGCTGGCGTTATTTTTAATATTTTATTCGCTCTCCGCCATTGCTGTACCAGCCTTCCTCGCGCGGCGGCCATTACCGTACGCTCCTACAAATTGGTTTTGTTTTAAATGGACAATACGGGGTCTATTGTTTTAATATCCGGCTGCGGTGGATTCGAGGAATATCGTGAGGGGATTAATATTCAGTAATACGCGAATGAATATTCAGAATCCGAACAATAGTTATTAAACAATCAGCGTTTGAAATCGCTGGATTCATCCATAAATTTTCTCTCTTGCTTACCTCCTGACTATCGGGTGTTTTTGAGATTTGAGTATTGAGCGTTAGCCCGATAAGCCAGGCAACTGGAAGTTTAAACTTTCACATACAAAATTATGTTAAGTTTTTAAAAACACCTTTGGTCTTAGATTTGAAAATGACACACTATTTTTGTTATATTTGATAGGATTTGTTTTCTACAAATATTTTTTTTACAGAGGGGATAAGAAAAATGTTAATTTTTTGTGTTTAATTTGTAGAAGTCCAATTATTTAAAAAAAATAACGTAAATCAAATTTGATATTGTACGATATAACACATTTAAATAAAATTAGAAATAGATCAAATAAGAAAACATGATCATTTAAATACGAGGAAACAAATTATAAATGCAAAAACCTCACCAAATAGAGAATTTTTATTATTTCTTAACTATATCGGGTTTACCGATAATAAATCATTATTTAAAAAAAAACCCGTCCAAATTAGAATGGGGTGGGAGTAAATAAAATCATATAAATAAGTATTTTGATAGAAAGCAGTCACTTTGTGGTTAGACATATTTAATGAAAATAAACCAATAACTTTGTTTATAACCACGAGAATTTTATTTAATTTTATTACGACCGACCGGTTCGCTTAACATAAGCATCTTCAGGGTACAAAAATTAAACTGATCAAAAATACATAGTGTGTGTTTATATATACAAAATAGAATAAGACAGAACATAACATAGAACAAAGAAAAAATGAGATAGCATGAAATAGCATGAAATAGAAGTAACCGAGCGAAAGAGACAGAAGTGCACATAATGGAATACCAAGGAATAACTGAACAGGTGATTATGGGATGGGAAATTTTACGAGATTATAGGGAATATACCTAATATTGGGCTATTGGACACATTTAGTTGATTATTAAGAATTCTATTTTTGGTTTTAACAGCTTTCTTTATTTCTAGTGATTCTAAATTATTCAATCTGTTTCCATGACAATTTTTATGAAGAATATTAGCACCGGTGCTTTGATTGAAGGTATGATCTTTATCAATAAGGTGATTGGCGAATTGCCAAATTTGCCAAATTAAAAATTCTTAAGGTTACCTAAGTTTCTTCAAACGTACTTAGTAATAGCAAATACCCATGACAATGCCCTCAGATTCTAACATTTGATGGCAACATGCTACACTAGCGCCTCTAGCGGCCCGGGATATGTGAATTGTTTTTTTTCCTACATTTTAATGTATTTTCTGCGAAACGTATTCTAAAATAAATTTTAGAAATCTTAAAAATTAAATAAATATTGTGTAACCTACATACGATTTTACTCCTTTTTACTCATACAAAAAAATGAAATCATGGCTGTGATTTATTAACTTCGAATTAGAAAAATAATATTTTAAATTCCTATTTATATTATTTTACATTGCAATTGTGACTATTTCCTTCACATCCTTGTATCTGTCATTTAAATCAATACAACATTTTGCAAGTACGGAGAAGATTTAATTAGGTACTCTTTCTGATTCAGTTTCAAGTTCTTTTCTTTCCTTCACTGTTTTTAAATTTGGCGACTGTTAAATACATTTGACAACCGTAGGAAAAATAGTGCGTTTTGGAGAAAAACCAAAATTATCCAAAATTACACTTTTGCAGAAAAAGGTAAATGTTTTTTAAGACCAAAAATTAAAAGAATTTTTTCGTTTTATCGAAACAATATTGGCCCCCTCCGTCTCCGCCCAGACTCCATCTGATACCCTCCATTACCTTAGTGAGCGGGCTTAAATATAAGATTGCCATCAGCGGCTAGCACATAAAACACAGTTCACATTTCTTTGAAATAAAAATAAATAAAAGCCCTACAGTAACAACAGTCTGGGTAGAGAATATTATCTCCACATTTATGCACCTCTAACCACAGTTGACACTGGAATAGGGAGAAATGTTCCTAGGTACTGTACACAAAAAAACTATAATACGATATATATCGTAACAATAATAATTTCAGTCGATTCCTTATCCTGGAATTACCCCGACTGTATAAATAACTCAATTTCACCCAAAGGAGGGCGGTTCGTCTGATTGAAAATCCGTTGTTAACAGACCGATTGCCATCTTTGATGCACAGACGCAATGTAGGTATGCCGAGTCTGTTCTATAAATATTTCAATGGATCCTGCTCGAAGGAGTTAGTAGCGTTGATCCCCTCCGCGCCGGTGCACGTGCGTGAAACTCAATAGACACGAGAGGAACATTGGTTCACGGTTGATATCGGTCTCATGAGAACGGGTCATATGTGGAACGAGATACCGGCATCTGTCTTTCCTAGAAAAATTTACTCCGGGCCTCTTCAAAGCCCCCATTAACATACCCCTTCCTACCTTAACCCGTCTCACAACGTTGCCCAACCGGGTAGCGATATAATTACCCTTTTCGTGCTCTGTACATAAAGGGGCGCTCTAGTGAGGTATCACATAATTTTTTTAAATTTTTTTTTAGAAAATTTCTCAGTTTTGCATTACAGCCTCACAATTACAAACCTGATAAAAAAAAATGGCAAAATAAACTCATCTATATTTATAAAAACCAATGTTGCAAATCAACCAATTCTCGAAAACTACTTGAATGGTTTCGCTGAAAATAACACGGTTTGTTTTCGTTTGTGCCGGGAAGGTAAAATGTAAAACTGTTGCTATAACGTTTTAAAATTAGTATGAAAAACATCGAACCCGCCATGTTTTATTTTGGTTAGCCATGGTTAGCCACAGATTGCATATTCAAAAGAAGAAGGTTTTTTGGGGTAGAATATTTTCAAAATGGAAAACACGAGCAGGTACCTACTTAAGAACTTTACGATTGAGATATATTTTGAAAAAAAAAATAAACGTTTGGAATGAAATAAAATATTCAAATGAAAGTTTCTTTATTTGGAGTAATTTCGCTGTCAAATCAATTATGGCACCCTAATGACAAGCAAGAATTCACAACTTCATAACGTTATTAAAAAATAATAATCCGGAGCAAGACACCGGGTACACATCTAGCAATAGTAATAAAAATATTTCCACTTGTAATGTTAGTTATAGAAGCATAATTTATAATAAAAATATTTTCGAAACTGGTAGTGTAGGTACTCGTGGAATTCGAATCATACAAACAATTTTAAACTTCACTTCGCTTGTTTGTAAACAACTGGAATAAAGTTTTAATTGTTTTCAATATACTCATTATTTATAAAGTTAGCTTTGTTTGATTGGAACTAAGGTGAAATGATTGTTGATTTTATGAAAACCTTTGTTAGTTTGCAAAGGATATTGTTTGGGTACGTTCTCTTTTGCCAAGCCCAGACTGGTTAAAATCTGAATCTGACCAAACGAAGGTCCACCGCCCGAGGCAGAATAACAAAGCTAAATATAAATGCTTTCATTTACCTAAAATAATAATTATTTAGCAAAGTTGTACTCAAATAATGAATCTATACCAAATCAAGTGAAAAAAATAAGTAAATCGAATGTAAAAACGTTTGATGTAAATTTTTTTACGAATCATTGAACATTTTTTAATTGCTTAATATTTTTTGGGGTTTGGTTTATGTGCTTCAGATTGCTGGAAGATTTAAAAAAAATATGTGCGTGAAGATTTAAAAAAAAAGTGAATTAAAAATAAAAAGCACCGTAAGTTACTTAACGTCAGAAATAAAACTAATCTTAGACATAATTATAATATTGTAATATAATATGCGTCAAGTAAAAGCTAAATGTTAATTATTAATTGTTTTTGTGTTTAATTCGTAGAATACCATTTTTTTTTAAATTTTATGTAAATCAAATTTAATAATGTTATTATTAAGTTTTGCAAGTATTTCTAATTTTTTATTATTATGACAGCTGTTTCGGTATTTAAGGTCATTTTAAAACTGCGGTTAATCCACATTGTGATGATTTAGTTAGAAAAAAAATCTGTAATAAATTCGTGAGATTATAAATGTGAAAACCTTAGAATTCAGAATTTTAATTGTTTTCTAATTAAATCGGTTTTACCGAAAATAAATCATTATTTTTACAAAGCCATCCAAATTAGAATGTGGTGGGAGTAAATAAAATCATATAAATAAGTCGTCACGATATGGATTAACCGCAGTTTTAAAATGGACTTGAACGCCGAAACAGCTGTAACAATAATAAAAACTAAAATACTTGCAGAACTTAATAACATTATTAAAATTGATTTACCATATTTTTTTTAAAAAAGCTAAATGTTAAAGTTTTTAGAAATACGATAATATTTTCCATACATTGTAAACAAATTTTTTGACGGCCTCCATGGTCGAGGGGTAAGGCTCTCGACTACGAATCCGAAGGTCGCGGGTTCAAATCCCGACGTGCGCAACTAATTTTTAATTAATTTGTGTTGTTTCGCAACTAATTCATTTAAAAATAATATATTGTATATTTGCGCACGTTCCAGAGTGGAAGATACTCTCAGTATCGCCCTGGTGAAAGTCCACCATTCAGAATTGAAACGTTGCTTGAAATGGATTTTTAGCCGTGTTTGGTGACCAGATATGAATAGCCAGGTATTTCCCCTTTTCCCCATCTTCCTCTCCCCTTCTCTTCCCCCTCCTCAATACCTTCAGCCTCACAATATTCCTCAATTGGGAATGCCATAGTCTAACTGGCTCCAGACCGTTGGGAGCAGTTTGGGACTCTTGTGCGGTATTCATATAAAACAAAAAAATGTTAAAAATGGGAGATTTCAATCAAACAGAATACACTCAGTTTTTTAAGACTTGAAAAAAAAAGTGAAATTATTTGTTTGTGGGGATGTCGTCGCCCGGAGCGTACTTGATTTGTAGCACCGGCCAGAATGATTGATCGCTTAAAATGGGTGGCTGTCGGGCTCAGGTTGCAGCATATCCGGGGACGGCATTAGGGTCGGACCGGTTGCTGCAAGCTCGTGGGTAGGCTGGGTGGCTGTCGGGCTCAGGTTGCAGCATATCCGGGGACGGCTTTAGGGTCGGACCGGTTGCTGCAAGCTCGTGGGTAGGCTGGATGGCTTTCAGGCTCAGGTTGCGGCATATCCGGGGACGGCTTTAGGGTCGGACCGGTTGCGCAATCTCGTAGGTAGGCTGGGCGGAGTGAAGATCTCTCACTTGATGAAAAGAGCAGTTTGGGTAGAGTGGAGATCTCTCACTTGGTGAGGAGAGTAGGTCCGGGTAGATTGAAGATAAATGATGATTGTCGATTTTTACGAGCGTTACAGTGTAGATGTTACTTGGTCGGAGTCGTGAATAGGAATAGCGGGCGTGCCTATGTGCGTACCATTTTTATAGGGTGCCGGCAACGTTATTTGCCTGTGTTATGAAATCATTGCATTTTTGTTGTGAAATCTTGACTTGGTTATTTGCACGTGTTGTTTTGACAACTTGTTTGTTTCAGAGGTCGTTCAACTGACGTGAGAAGTCTTGACTTGCTCGTATTTTGTTATGACAATCTTATTACCAACTCGGATCTGCCTCTATATGACAAGTTTGATGCACACAGGATTCAACTCGCGGTATTATTGTTTTGTTTACGTTTTTGAAAAGCTTGAGTTTATTTATTATATCCACGTTCGATATAATAATAAAGAAATAAAAATAAAGCAATTAGTTTGTTTATATTACTATTATTTTTTATACTTATTGCCAACTGTTTCGCTGCTAACGTAGATTCTACATGGCAGTTTAATGCTAAACTATACTATACATGTAACATAGATTGTGACAGAAGGCAGGCGGTGGCCCAGGGGTGGGGGGAGGGGGAGCAGTTAGCCGATTGAGAAGGGAGAGTACTTTGTCAATTGGGATCATTTATAGTACAGGGCTTTATTGAAATTGTTTTGATTATTAATGAGTGTACTGTAAGCGTTTTTGGCTTGATAACAAAGAAAATTACTAGTATAGTACAAGGATCGTTACTCAAAGCGCTATGCATTGATTTCGGTAAAAACTTATGCATCGTGGTCAAGTATTGAAGGATACGTGGTAACTGGGAGTAAAATGAGAGAGAGACCACGGGCCTGATTATGGTTCTTTTTAAGGATAAGGCATTATCCTTATCTGTAGGCTTAAAGACGATTTGCTTAACTTCGGCTCCGGTTTTCTCAGATGACAGCCGTCATTCAGTGAATAACATTCGTTCAAAATGTCGATATTAGACTAGTTTCAACAAAAGAAAAACTGAATATTATCCTAAATATTGACTTTAAACAACATAAGTGAGTCATTTGTGGTATAATAATGCTATTAGATGAACCGAATTAATGAGATTGCGATGTTTGTACAGTTAGTAAAGTAAATCCTTAAGCCCGAAATGTCAGATAAAACTGATTAAAATTCCAATAATAATTATTATTAAGTGTAAAGTTAGTAATAACAAACTGCACGTCTTAAATCTGTGATAATTAAACCACAAGCCCTTTTAAAACGTATTGTAATTGATATGTAATCGGAATCGCAGTTTAGAAAAGTGTCTTTAACCCTAAGGGTGTGTCTTATCCTTAAAGAAAGGTAGGCTTTGTGAAGTTTTTCAAGTTCGGGCATAAATTGTGCAGTGAAAGTTTATAAATAATAGCCACGTTTTTATGGCCACCTAAATATGAGCGTAGAGTTCCTTAACTAATTCATTGAAAAAACACATTTTGATCAGAAATTCACGCCTTTATAATTTATTTTTTCAATTTCTTCTAATTGTTAATTTTTCTTAGAATAGGCATAGATTTTAAGCCTTTATGGACTGGACGCCACTCCTAGCAATCTAACCTAACAGGGTAAGAAAGGAAAATATCATTAAAATAAAATTTCTTTACCCAGGTAGATACTTACTCGAATTAAAATTTACGTGAAAGAATCATTAATAAAAAAATCAATATTTAGCCACTTGATGTAAGGTAATTACCAACTTCCACGTAAAAGCTTCCTTTTTATGTAGAGGTAAATTACTATTCATGATGGTGTGACCTACATTTGTAGTCATTATCCCAATCAAACAAATTACTCCCATAAACCGGACTCTGTTTCATACAGCGATACTGTATTGACAATTTAAAATGTTTTCGAAATTCTCCCGAAATAATACCTCGCGGTATAATGGTCTAGACCTCCGGTGAATTATTTATTTTTAACATAAACCTCCCCTCCTCCAAAACTTCAACTACCTGCGGGGCTCGGTGGTTACCGGTTGCCATGGGAACGGCAGATAAAGGCTGTGTGCCGGTGATACGTCTGTAGGTTGTATTGTTGTCTCATGCGAGGGTTTTTTCCCGATAAATTTCTTACAAATCGAACACATACGCGAAGGGAAGCTTTTTTATATCACACGTAAAAGGGTGGCGATACGATAAAAAACGTGCGTGGTTTTGTCATGATAACATGCAGCCATGCGTTACGATAATCATTCGTCATCACGTTTTGGTATTGCGATTGATGTAAAAGGATTAGGTGAAAGGAACCATGAAAATCAGTAAATAGAATGATTACTTCACGGTTTTTAATTATTCATCACACATCTAGAGGAATTCATCAACACGATTGATAGAGAACTGTTTAGTATAAAGTAAGTTATAACTGAATAATTTCGATGTATTCAATAAAATATGACCTCATTTGATTGAATTAAAACTTCTTAACCTTAATTTTTTTTTACCGGACTGATTTCATATTGTCACGACCCTCTTTTTATATCTTACACCTTTTTTAAATAATGCTTTTACGCTATTGTGCATACGTTATAAAGCCATAACGTACCTCATACAGCTGAGTGATACGTAACTCAATCTTATCAATATTATCTTTTTTTTGTATTCAATTTTAAACGCATTTTTTTTACTCACAGCACCAATCAGTACCTATCAAACACATATACATAATTGTTTACCCTATAATATTTGGTTTTCTCATCTCTTCATAAGTAATTAACTATTATACTATACTAAAATTATCTGGTATACGTAAACGATTACTCTATACTTTTTTCTTATCTCTTTGAACTTGACTATTATTCTATATTAATTATTATACCATACTCAAATTATCTTGTACACACAATTGTTTTTTTCTGTACTACTCTTCAAATCTCTTTATACTTAATTATTATACTTTTTCTAGATATATTAATATGTCAACACTAGCTTTTTTCCCTTAATAAGTAAGTAATTAATCTTGATATTAAATCTTTTTATTGGATTTTCACCTCACTAGATAAGAAACAGGTATTATTGAGGTTTAGGCAATTCCAGGCGATATCATGCTGAAAAGCACTACGAAATTTATTTACGCAGTCAAAAGTTAAAATTTTAATCAATTTCACATATTGCTGCCATCAAGCGGTTAACCGTTATACAAATTGCAGTTTACGCTTGTTGCTAATTAATATTTCCCGCAAAATAACAGAATTACGACGGAACTGTTCGTATGATTAAATGCATCGATAAATTTTACAAAATGCAGGTGTATCGGACGAGTCACAATATAATTATAAAATCAAAATAATGCAGTAAAAAACCAATATTAAATTCTTGCAAAAAGAGGACAAATTTCAACTTACCTGAAAAGTAAATCTACATTAACTTAATATTCTTCTGTTATCAATGTTCACACTAGAAATAGCATTATATAAATGTATTTCAAAAGAGAGCTGACGCGGAACCCAGTCAAGCCACACCACACTTCACAAAGTGGCGTGGAACGTAAAGCCATCTAGACAAACTGACGCATTGCAGACTGACGCAGAGCCCCGTCAAGCCATATCGCAACTGACTCCGAATCCAGTCAAGCCACACCACAAATCACAAAGTGGCATGGAACGTAAAGTCATTTAGACAAACTGACGCATTGCAGACTGACGCAGAGCCCCGTCAAGCCATATCGCAACTGACTCCGAATCCAGTCAAGCCACACCACAAATCATTAAGTGGCATGGAACGTAAAGCCATCTAGACAAACTGACGCATTGCAGACTGACGCGGAGCCCCGTCAAAACATATGGCAAATGATGCCGAATCCAGTCAAGCCACACCACAAATCATTAAGTGGCATGGAACGTAAAGCCATCTAGACAAATTGACGCATTGCAGACTGACGCGGAGCCCCGTCAAAACATATGGCAAATGATGCCGAATCCAGTCAAGCCACACCACAAATCATTAAGTGGCATGGAACGTAAAGCCATCTAGACAAATTGACGCATTGCAGACTGACGCGGAGCCCCGTCAAAACATATCGAAACTGATGCCGAATCCAGTCAAGCCACACCACAAATCACAAAGTGGCGGGGAAAGTAAAGTCATTTAGACAAACTGACGCATTGTAGACTGACGCTGACTGTAACTTTGCGCGAACCACCCAAGTGACGCGGAACCAACAGACACCTTGTGGGAACCAAAAAATAGGGCACTTTGTCAAATAAACAATCATTTTGGAAAAGTTTTCTGACCTTTTTATTATCTTCACAACTCTCAATAAGATTTCGCTCCATCTACAAGCTGGACTCCGCCTGAAGAACTTCTGGACTGCTAGCTACTTATCTCGCTGACTTTGCTCTGCCCGCCTGACAATCAGACTTGACACTTGTAATTTTGAGTACTGCCCATTACACGGACCCCTATTACAAGTCAATTAACTGTAATTCTAGAAAATCCACCAATTTAATATACGAGGAAACAAAACTATTAACAGTAAGAAAACTGTACGAGTATCGTGTATGTCTCTTAATATATAAATTAAATAATAAACTCATGCATAAAAACACAAAACTCATTGAACACTCACTTTAGAAGACAACACGATAACATACATACATATACAATGTGGCAAGCAATCCATTAGCCACTAGGGGGGCAATTTATATAATTGCCTTTCAGACGAAATTAAAAGAGAAAAAAGCCTAGGTACATTTAAAAAGAAATTGTTCCATCAAAATTAAATGAAAAAAGTAAAGTTTTGTGTTTCTCTTGGAAAATTGTAATATCATTCTCCCAAATTCTGCCACATTTTGCGAATGTCCTTGTGACTTGTTTTGTAAAGCTGCGTCTCCTGCAAATGTTTTTTCGAAATATTACAAAAAAGGCTGATGTATGCGTAATGAGCAAGATGAAGAAAGGGACGCTTATATGGTTCGGGATGTTGAGCGAATGGACGAAGAAAGGAGTATAAGGAGAATACTCGTATATGATGCGAATGTGAATGGAAGAAGAAGCAGGGGACGCCCGAGGAAGACATGGCACGATCAAGTGAATCAAATACTTGAGTCGGGTTATGTTAGAAGTTGGAATAATAGAAGAGAATGTATGAGACGATGTATGAATGTGAATAAAGCAAGAAGTGTATGCCAAGATCGAGTTGTTTGGGGGTCCTCCTTCTCTGCCTACCCCTGCGGGGAAACAGAGTGATGGTTAGTTAGTTATTTAGCTCACTAGTTTTTTCCCGTGTTAAGGATTTCATGTACAAAATATTAAATTGCGTGATGAATAAAATCATTATTTAAGGTGAGTTGTTTTAAGTGCAATTGAGCGGTTTCGGTGTTAGTCTGTATTTGGTGTTAATATATTTTCTATTTCAGATCTACCCATGTAACCAGTGTTTTATTTGATTTTTAAAATTTTTGTGGTTGTTGTGATTTTTAAAGGAGAGTGGGATTTTGTTGTTGAGTTTAGTACCATAGTATAAGAAGTTTTTATGTATAAATGTTATGTTTGTGGTTCCTTCTTTTATGTGTTTTTGACTCTGAGATCTAGTGTTTCTAATATGTGTGATTGTTGTTATTTCATTTTTTTTGTATTTATGAATGTAAAGTAGCATTATTTCAGAGTATAATTGTTTTATTGAAATAATGTTAAGTTTGTTGAAGATTTCGTCAGTGCTAGTTCTTACAGGGACTTTAAGTATAATTTTTATGATGGCTTTTTGTGTACTAATGAGTAAATTTAGAATATTATCATTAACACCGCCTCATCCGATAATACCATATTCTAAAAAGGTAAGATACATTCTAAAAGGCTAAATAAGGTTGGAGAACCAATAATTAAATAATGCATTAAAATCTTTAAATTTTAAAATGCTTTGTTTTGATAAAAACAAAACATTTTGTGTAGACAAGATGAGTTCTAGAATAATCTTTTGAATGTACTACATATTTTTATAGGTTGGAATAAAATATCGTTGTTTTTTTTATTGTTTGAATAAAAAAATAATAAAAAATACATTACATACATAAATACATACAAAACGACATTTATCTTTGCTCGGAAAGGTTTTTTTCAATTTGGATGAGTGTTTCAGGCTAATAATTATTGTTTATAAAAATAATAATTGTTACCCTTTGCGCTATGCACAAAAATCTTGTCTTAAGTTTTAAGAACTTTAGTTTATCAATTAATAAATATTTGACAAGTCAAAGCAATTTTTCACCAATAAAATGTAGACATAATTTGTCTCGACGCCATCTATTTGAGGGATTTAGCCGTTACAAGCCTCTCTCATACTAATAAAGTTGGTTGTTTACAGGTGAAAATATAATAAAAATAGTAATTATTGAATGGAACACTAGTATATATTGATTAACTTGGCGGGTTTGCGATAAGCCGACGTAGCTCAACGGTAGAGCATCTGACCGGACATCAGAAGGGTGCAGGTTCGAGTCCTGTCGGCGACATTTATCTTTGCTCGGAAAGGTTTTTTTCAATTTGGATGAGTGTTTCAGGCTAATAATTATTGTTTATAAACATGATATTGTTTACAATCACCATAGTTCAAAGAATAACATTGTAAATCAACCATTCACTTTGGACACTTCCCTAGGCTTTTAACAGGTAAAGGTCTTTAAACAAGCACATGTGGCGAACGCCTTCGACCGATGACCGATGCTTTTGGGTTAATTTAGAACAAAGTGACAGATTTGAACTTAAAATGTTTGGGTTTTTATTTGATTTTTTATTATAAACTTGATTTAAGCCCGAAACGGCCACACTAAAATTATATGATTTTTATAAATGTAACCTATAAATTATTACGGTTATTTTACGCTATTTTAACACCGGAAAAATTAAGAACTTAGCAATATTTCCCAGATAAACTGGAGCGCTTATAAAAAGCTGCCGGCTGCTACGAGAGCGCCAAAATTATATAATTATATAATTTAAAAATATATAATTAAAAAAAAAAACATAGATTCAGTAAACAAACACAATGTAATCCGTCTTCCAGAAGGTAATAAACCAACCCGAAAGTAGTTGTAAAGCAGTAAGTCATAAATAAAAATAACATTAGAAAGCAATGGGACACACTCCCGATATCGATGTTATACATACCATAGATTTAGTTAATTTCGCTAGTCTAACGATGCTCGTGATAGGGTGAAACCGGTCCGGTCGAAAATAAATAAGTGGAAAAAAGTTACAAAGGTTTGTTTTTTAATTCATATTATGTAATATATTGTTAATCATTGGTAATGATAAATAACACAACTACAGAATGACATCAATTTCAAAGTATACAAAATTTAAGGGCACAGGTTTTAAATGGTAACACAAAGATGGTTCATCGGAAAATTAAAGTAATGTAAAATGATTTAATGCTTTGCAAGGAAGATGGGAGTATGGAACGCTGAAAGGCGATTTTTCTGTATTTCTTAAATTTTATATGTAAAAATAACCATGTATTAGATATTAGACAAATAAAACACAAAAATCAAATTCACAAAACAAAATTATAAATGGACGTTGTCTTCTTTCTTTAGAACAAACTGTCAAATGCGAATATGTGAACACATTTGAATGTGAAGAAAACACAAAGACAAAGTGAATACATTGATGTTGCAATAGTAATGACATTTTGTAGTTCCAAAATAATAAATATCGACAATTAAATGGCAAGCAATACAATAAACTATTAAACGACTCCACAAAGCGCCTATTCGCTGTTTTACTTCAATCTATCCGTATGGTAACAATCCACTGGTTATTGTTAGCTATTCAATACAATAAAGGGCAATAATATAACAATATTTTCATTTGGTTTTCAATGTTTCGCTAATGCAAATTTTATCGATCAAATTTAATATTTTGTTTCACAACAAACAAAACGATTGCGCCTGTAGAAATTGGATAGTAATTAGATAGCGTTAATAAATTTTATTAATTAATTAGTCGCAGAGCCTGAGGGCTGAATCATGTTTGTGGAGTTTTGAATAATATTGTATTTATCATCATTGTAGACGTTCAATTTATACATGAATGCAAAAATTGAAAAATGTGGGCTTGGGGACGAAAATGAACAATCTGAAAGTGTACGGGACGTCTAAGGCCCGCACAAGAAAAATAGTGTAAATATTTAGGCACCGGCATACAGGGAAGCACGACTATTGTGATTTGCGAATCCCCTTGAGAAAGACGTTTGGTAGATTCCCAATGGAGATGTTGTCGCTCCGAGCGTGCTTGACTTATGGCACTAGCCAGTATGGTCGTTCGCTGAGGTAGCGGGTGGTGACGTGTCAGCGGTTGCTGGCTGTAGAATACTGTTCTTGTCTGGTAGCGTCGAGGTGTCCAAATGAGGAGATGTTGTCCGTTCTAGGGTTGAAGTGAAAAGAGGGGCACGTACCACTGTGCGTACGCTATTTATACTGTGCGCGGCGCGGTCGAACATTATGTGCTGGTATTGCACGTTATGCTATCTCGGCTTGGTATTGCATTTGTGGTCCAATACCGGCTCTCGGCTCGGTATTGCACGTGTTATGCAATCATTTGTATTTGGTTATAAAGAAATATGTTAATCTGCTTAAATTAATCTACTCTGTAGGCACGTTCGATACAGAAAGTATTTTGCTTGTTGTATGCTGATGATGCGGTGCTGATTCTTAATAGCATCGAAGATCTACATAATAGTCTTTCGTGTCTAGGATCAACGAAGCGTATTATATAGAATAATTAAACGATGAATGTAAATAAGTCAAAAGTCATGGTGTTTGAAGGTGAGAACACGAAAACAGTGTGAATGATGTTTATGAGAGATGGAAAGGCTGATAGGGATATTGAAAGAAGAATAAATGTAGGAATCTCCAATAATAGAAAACTGAACGTAGTTGGCACTAAAAATATACCCAAAGACACGAAGCTGCCAGTTCGCAATGCAGTGCTGATACCAACCTTGAGGCGTATGTGTGGTAAAACTTTGTATGACCGTGTACAAAATGTGTCGATCATAATGAAAGGTTAATGTAAGCGTAATGGTTAATATTAAGAAAGGAACGCTTAGATGGCATATAGGGGAAGAGCAAAAAAAGGAGTGTAACGAGAATATATGATGCAAAAGTTAATGGTAGAAGTCGGGAACGCCCGAGGAAGACTTGGGATGACCAAGTGAATCAAATACTTAAGTAGGGTCAAGAGTCAGAATGAAGGTGAATGAACCAAGAAGTGTGTGCCGAGATACAGTTGTGTGGCCGTCTATCCTCTCTGCCTATCCCTGTGGAGAAACGGCGCGATGGTTAGTTAGTTTTGAATGATCATTATTAATACTCGTGCATTTTAAAATTACAATTCTTATATTTCATAATAAAAATTCAATATTTTCATAATAATGACGGAAAGCAACATATTTATTTAATAATAGCAATAAATCGTAATAATTTTTTTTTATATATATTCGACGCAAGAATTCAACTGCCCAGAAAAATTGGGTCAATCTCACCCCAATTAGGGAATGTTGTGAGGTGGAAGATAATTTGAAGGGAAGGAAAAACGGAAAGGTTGAGAAATATCCGACAAATCTGATATAGTATACCTATATATAAATACATGGCTAAACCTGTTTCGGCAATCAATTAAATAGGTATAAGAAACATTGTGAAAGTAGTAATCTTCATTTCTGGATCTATGTGGGGTTAGGATATATCAAAAATATATCCTAACCCCTCGAGTCTTTCGATAATAAATGATATTTTTTCTTAAATGGGCGTGGTAAACTTTTAAATGGAAATAAAAAGCCCGTTATTTCTCTTTCTAACACAGTTTAAATCATATACGCTACTTTAGTACAAAATGAGATAACACGAATTTTATGAGTCTGTTTCGGGATGGGAGAAATATCTCCAGAAAAGACTCTACGGCCATTTTTTTCTGGGAGAAATATTTCCCTAAAAGACTCGAGCAGTTAAAACAGTATAAAATTGGCACAAAAATAAGTTGATTTAAAAAAAACCTTCAAAACTGTCATGTAACAGGGACATTGTTGATCTATAACTTGATTTATGTAAGAGCCGTCATAGATTTTACAAATTTAAAAATAGCTATACATGTGTCATATCAAAGACAGGTCGATTCATAAGTGGAGGGGGCGGGGTGGTTGGAAATCAAGAGAAGCTGTCAAAAATTGTAGCTTAGGAGTAGGGTTGCCAGATGCTAACATGGAAATGGAGGACAATATCAGGAGTTCAATTAAAATGGACGACATTTGAAAATAAACCTTTGTGTTAATATGTAATTCCTTCAAATGTAAAATGATTCTCTAAGCTGGGGGTTGGCTATTCTAAGATATTGTTTGGACAAAAATGTGATAGTAAATTGACACCTGTACTCAATGTATAATGTATAAAAACAAAAAACCTTGTAAACAAAGAAAATGGAAGTATGCTAGCCCTTTCTTTCTATAACTATATGGAACGTGCGGGATTGCATCAACCTCCCCACATCCTGGAAAAAAAGTAAATGGTTAACAAAGGTGATATACAGGGTGCTATTATTTTGTTATCTAAATTATTTTATTTATTTATTTCTAAAGCTTCTAAGGCACACAATTTAAAGTATGTATTCATATTTGAATGTTTAAACATAGTTTTTTTTTCTTTATTGAAGCTATGGCCTGTCTCTATTAAATGATTAGCAAACTTGGAATAGTTATTATTTCGTAAACACAGTTCATGTTCCCTAATTCTAGTAGTCATACCTACTACTGTTCGTCACATTCATTATGTTCTAAAGCGTATATTCCGTTTTTTACTTTAATAAAATTAAGTAAAAAGTACATAATAGATAAAATTCTTCAAAAGTCTAGAAATTGTTACATAGTTAATGAACAAGAAATACAATTTTTTTAAAAATTAATATAAATACATATAATAGATTTAATAATACATAATGTATATTTTAAAAGCTAATTAAAAAAGAATGCATTTTTTAACAAAAACAACTCAACTTTATACTATTGTACCTAAGGTTAACAATTAGAATATTTTAAAACTATAATTTCTATTCGCACTTTTTAATGAGCTATTACCCATACGTTTATGTTTATAGAAACATATTATAGCTTCGTATTGCAGGCTGCAATACAAAATTTTTGATGTATTATTTAATTCTGGGTTCTCCCACCTTATCTAGCCTTGGAGAATTTATCTTACCTTTTTAGAATATGGTATTATCGGATGGGGTAGTTAGTGCTAATGAAATATTCTTAATTTACTCATTAGTACACAAAAAGCCACCATGAAAATTATACTTAAAGTCCCTGTAAGAAATATCATTGACGAAATCTTTAACAAACTTAACATTATGCCAATAAAACAATTACACTCCAAAATTAAACTACTTTACATTCATAAATACAAAATAACAAGAAATAACAACAATCACACATATTAGAAACACTAGATCTCAGAGTCAAAAGCACATATAACAAGGAACCACAAACACAATATTTCGAAAAAAAAACTTCCCATACTATGGTACTAAACTCTACAACGAAATCCCAATATTCTTTAAAAATAACAACACCCATAATAAATTTAAAAATCAAATAAAACACTGGATACGTTACATAGGGAGATATGAAATAGAAAATATATTAACACCAAATACAGACTAACACTGAAACCACTCAACTGCACTTAAAACACCTCACCTTAGAATAATATTCGTTTTATATCGAGCAATTTAATATTTTATAAATGAAATCCTCAACACGGGAAAAACAGTGAGGATATCATTATTTGTTATTTTTTTATAAAAAAGAAAATAATAAAACATTATTTTATTATTATTATTATCTACTCTATATTTCATAGGACTAAAGTTGAAATCGATCCAACGTTTTTTTTTTAAAGAAAGACTAATATTCCCGGGTTACGAATAACCTGACAACATTTGAAAATCTCCTACTACCATCACACTAAGCGGAAGATGTTGCTTGTGTCATGATGGAGGACTTAGCCGGCCGAGGAATTGAGCTCACGACGCCTGGATCAGACCCAGACGCGATACCAACTCAGCCACCTACTGGTCATTGGGTTTTCTATTTCTATTGAGCATTCTATCGCTTGTTTTCACTGATTTAATTCGTAGATTCTATGAAATATACGCAAGTGGGAACTAAGCGAACAGAACTCGGACCAAGAAATAGTACGCAATGAGTTTTTTTATTCAATCGCAAAAAGGAGGTTATGTCCTTTTGAATATTAAATGTTGGCAACCCTATATTGTGAGTCACAAAGCAAACAGTATTTCCAAAGGGATGTCACGTCACTCAATATTATCAATCAGAGGATGAGATCAAATCGCTTGAAGTATCTGATCTTTGCCTTGCCAATCATCCTAAAATAGAACTAAATATATATACTACATGTTTGAATTCTTTGGGAAACAGGGCATGGGATATTGTGTTATTCAGTAATTATTTATATTTCAATCAAATAAAATGATTTACGCGTGATGCTCCGGAACTTACTGAAAATTGTATAATTGCTGATGTTATTTTATTTTTTAATACCCACTTTAAAGGAATGTTTCAAAAATAAGACAAAATGTTCGGATAAACTTATCTTTAGTATAATTTATACAAACGATTTGTAACTTTGTGGCGGCATTATTAATTAAATAATTAAAAATATACTTTCTAATATAATAATATAGTATTCGTATATTCCTGAGGATGACAGCATTGCTGTCGAAACATGTTGAAATATTTATATATTTTAGTAAAAGTAGTGTATACAAAGTATATTTTTAATTATTTAATTACTCTTTAGTAGTTAGCTAATGTTTTTTTTCAACATTTTTTTACTATAAGTTTACAGTTAATGGTACTTAAATATCTATCTTTATAGTTATATTTAAAAATGATTGTTAGTCTATCTGTCTGTCCTCGATTTTCTCGGAAATTACTAGACCGGTTTCGCTGAAAATAGCAGTTTGTTTTTATAAGTGTCGGAAAGGTTTAGAGAGTTTGACGGAAATCGAATATTTAAAACTGTTGATATAATGTTTTAAAATTAGTATGAAAAACATTGAACCCGCCATATTTTGAGGTTAGCTCATAGAAATACCAGTCTGGTGAGCCACAGATTACATATTCAAAATAAGAAGGTTTGTTTAGGAAGAATATTTTCAAAATGGAAAACACAAGTAGGTACCTAATTAAGAACTATATTATTTAGATACATATTATGAAATAAAATTTTCCAATAAATACTTATTTGTTTAGAGATAGTAATAGTCATCACAAGGTATTATTACCTTTGCTGTCAAATCAATTATGGTACCTAGACGACAAGCAAGAGTTCACAACTTTATAACTTTATTCCAAAAAAATAAATAATCCCGAGCAAGGCCGGGTATACATCGGCTAGTATAAAATAAAACTTTTGAGAAATAATTTTTTTTTAAATAAAGTAATCCTTTCTAATAATATTATACAAACAATTTCTTCCAGCCAGCCAAGTCTGTAATATATTAATTAACTGTTTAATCTTCAAAAAAAAATATTTTCAGCAGGTAGCATATTTAAACAGCTGGAAATCATGAAATCTAAGGTTCTGTGTATATTTATCTGTATGCGTAGGAATAATTAGTTCTTCATTCAAATTGAGACGAGAAAATGAAACAAGGGAGCATGCTAAGACTTATGGTTCTTCCACACGACTGGTTTGCCCGATTCTAACTAAAGCAACCACGTCGAAAGGTTCGATCATCCGGTCGTCTTTCCTAAAGTTGGTAGGCTTGCCTTTAGGGAAGGACGACCGGATTGGGAGTCTTCGTGTTATTCATCTCCTCAGCCTATTCCACAGATATGATGGTATGATGATAGCTAATTAACAAATTATAAGACGACTTCCGTTATCCCGTAAGCTCCTTGTTTGTGAATCTAGAAGTAGTGGGTTCGAAACTTGGTGTGTTATAGGCCTTCCACATTAGCGGGCCGCCCAATACTAAAAAAAAGCCATCGAAAGGTTCGACCATCCGATTATCGAACCTTTGACGCCATCGCTTTTTTAGTATTGGGCCACCCGCTCGCGTGGAATCCATTTTACCACTTTCGTACCGTAGGTATATTTGAAAATACATAGATTTCAAATATTATCCTCTACCTAGAGCGATTAAAAATTAGTGGTTTCCATTTTCCAATAAGGAACTCCAGCGAAAAATATAATGGCTTTAATATTATGTATTCACATAGGTCAGTAAACACCTATTCTAAATATGTAACTTTTATCACTTTTAATTATACGCAGAATTTATAAATCGTTATTTAAAAGTGAATAAAAAGTAATCTCTTCAAAACTCCATGTTATGATGGTATCATAGCATTTGGAACATCTGACGTCATTTGCGAATTTCGTTTTTATATTAGTATGGGCGTTTTTATTTTTCACTATGTTTTGTATTTTAAATATGCATTTTTTTTTAGTTTTGGTTAAATTGAAATATAATTTGTGGGACTTTAAACTCTACAATTGTTGTTCAATACATATAAAAAAAAACATTATTAGTGAAATAAATTAGAGTATTCATGATTAAACCAAATATTAATAAGGATATTCTGATAAAATTAATGCTCAATGATATTATTATTCTTTGAGTTAAAGTTTCTAAAAAGGTATACAATTTTCTTATTTATATTTACTTATGGTTTACTATGAATAGAATATAAAATTATTTACGGTAAAGCACATCCTTGTTTGACATTTGACATTCAAACCTCAAAACTGATTACAACAGACCGGCCATAAATGGCTTCCACACGAGCGGGCAGCCCAATACTAAAAAAGCCATAGCGTCGAAAGGTGGACCGCCCGATCTTGTGGAAGCCACTATAGATTTGGAGCATTTTAGCGGGCTTTAAAAAATTGAACCTTTGATAATTGTTTTAACTATGAAAACTATCTGTAGAAAAAAAAAACTAAATTTACTGATATTTTAGTTTGAACGGTATTACTATTAAATAAAAAAAAAAAATGGTGGATTTCCGTATTGTGGCTTTGCGCTATTTTAATAAAATTATTTTAATGAATGATATTTTTGAACATATGCTTTTATATATATATATATATATAAATTAAAAAAAAAAGAATTGTTGTTTTAAAAATAATAATGTTGTTTAAATGCTGATTTATCATTTTAAGTGAATCACGCCCTTAGAAACCTAATGTTATATTAAGTGAAAGTAGCGATAATTTAAGTTTCATTTTTTTTCCATATACTCGTACCTCAAAAAAGGTTTAATTCAGGTCTGGAAGGGTTAAATGCGAATGGCAGATTTTTTTCATTTGCCCGCTATAGGACCGATCTTAGGATAAATTCTCCAATTTCCAATTTGTTTCCAATTTGTGCGCAATATAATGCAGAATTTTACAATATCGGCACTTTTCATAATACCCTTTCAAAATATCGAACTGAAGTAATACATACGACCAAAAATTGATGCATCAGTATAAAATGTATCGAGAGCATCTACTGTCCCGATTCTATCTCACTCTTCCTCTTCCTCTCCCCCCTTCCTTCTTAGTTTGTTTTTTCATTGTCTTGTTAGTTTTATAAATAAAACTTCTGTATTTGACCACTGTTAGCACAAGAAACTTTGTTGGCCTACCTTTTGTTAAACTTTCTATGCATGTATATTAGTATTAAAAGGTGTGTGTTTTTTACAAATACATAAATGAATAAAAAATATTTAATTTGTGGAAATATGTAAGTTTAGTGAAAACGTTTAATTTTCCGAAATTTAATATAAATAGCAAGGTTCTTACCAACCTTCCACTAGATCATTCCCTCTACTCATTCTTCCATACAATGTTCCCAAAATAACGATGCTATATTTACACTGAGTCTTGGTAATGGGAAGTCTTGCAAGGAATATATATTTTTTATTTTTCAAAGATAACATTTCTAAAAATAAGTATTTAACGTTGTAGTCGTTGAAAATACAGCATTTATTAAGTAAAGAGTGATGACGTCTTCCTTCACTTCTTGTTTCAGCAGAGATAGTTTCAGCGCCGAGGCCACGTTCTTTATTTAAGGTCCCATCTAATAATTAACTGTCCGAGCCGAGAGGTGAGAGGCTCCACAGAAAGGCTTTATGACTACCGGAACCGGGCACGGTGCCTTAGACTGAAATAAACAAAGGTTTATGATTAATTACCGTGGAATTACACACTGTAAGAGGGAAAATTGTAAAGGTGTTTTATAAGAAAAATGGTTCACTGGATTTTATAATCCAAACGAAGAACAGGGAAATATTAAATTAAATGCAACAATGGTGGCCAAGTAGTAATGAATTTTTAGATCTTTCGATGAAACGCTTTCGAAATTATCGTTAAATAAATATAAGTTGTATTCAGACGGAAGTATTTTTATAGTTTATAAAAGAAATTCGGATAGAAAGTTCTTTTTAACTGTCGTCTGAATGCGGCTATACTGATATCAATATAGGTACCTAGAGAACAAAACGTTTAATTCTCTTGATCAAACTCATTTAAGAAGTTTGGTTGGTAGAAATTGCCGTCAGACAATAAAACCGTCCATGATATGTAATATAACGTGTAGATAAATTAAAAATTAAACTTTTTTTTTTATTTGACGAAATAATAGGTAAAATCTATAAAAAAATTTAGTATTCCGATTATCTTTAAACACCAAAATGAGGTGTTCTAAGCGTAAGGCCCGAGTGGCAGAGCGGAGCGAGCGACAGCCAGTGGGACTATTCTCGGCCACAGTGGCAGTGACAGCGTTCAGCGGAAACCGTTGTAATTGAAGCTGGCATCATACTTCATACGATATTATCAATACGTATTTAAAAGAAAATTAATTACTAAAATTTGATTTATTTTGTAAGGAAGGTCAGAGTGAAATTGCAAAACAAAGAAACTTGTAACACAATATCATGCTTTTAATTTTTTTTATTACCCTTACAGAACTAGCTGTCATGTGTAACATAGTAATATACTCTTTTTTGAAATTGCCCTTACATACGTAAATTAATTAGACATGTATTTACTATTATATCATATATAATAAATAAATTTAAAAAATATGATAATTCTCGCCACACTTTCGCCGATTCATGTTTTTAAAAAGTGGATGATAAGACATCCATATTTCATGCTTCGATTGAATTTCCGTTATTTTTTCCATCGACATCACGCACTTTACTACAAACACTGTTAAAACACAAACTGGTTTGAAGTTGACGCGCACGTTATCCCCACCGCTCTGCCGGTCGCCACTCCGGACACTTTTATTTATTTTAGAAATAAACAGTAGATATATGTAATGAGTGGTGTTCAAATTACAAGGATCGGTACCAATGAAATGTCTCTATGTAATATCTACTAAATGGTTATATACATTTTACCGGGCGGGGTTAGTACAATGCTAGGGAATCATGGTAAAGATCTTCCCCTTCTCCTTCCCCTCTTACTATTTTCAGCCGCACAACATTCCTAAATCGGAGATGCCTTTGTCTCACTGGCTCCAGATGGTTGGGGGCAGTTGGGACTCTTGTGCGGTATTCACATAAAAAATAAAATAAACTGTTTAATGATTAATGTCTACTTCACACAAAATGAAACGTGGCGTGAGGACGCCGTCCCCGTCGGTTCGTTTGCGCTCAGTTTCATGTCGGTTTTTTGCGCCCGGGTCCAAGGATATAAGACCCGATAGCTTCACTACACAGTCAATCCAAGCACCAACTGTGCGATATAATAGTGTTTATAATAGTAATCGAGCTTTTCTCGAATCTGCGAGCGGTCCGGTTAAGATGTAAACCAGGCATTGTGATTTCCATTGAAAACCAATAATGATACTAATTAAAATCCATAACAGATAGCGAAAAAAAATGTAGGTTGATATCTGACTTAAATTAATAAAATGTTTTCTAAATAACGTGAAGATACGTTGGATATCATAAAAGGTAATCAAACTATTCGAAAAGATTTATTATTTGATAGGTATGGTAACAAAATATTATTATTTCCGTGTTGTAATTTTTCCCCGGAAATGAAAACGATGAAAGAAAATTTTCACTTAAATCTCATGACTCTCACATTTTCCACGAAAATAAATTGAACATTTTATATTGGCGATCTCAGATATTATTATTTCAGCATTTCGTATCCTTTAGATATTATTGGTAGGATGATTTAATATTTAATACAAATCAGTACGAATAGACGGATTGAATGAGTGCGAACTGATGAATTTTGAATATTTTCTGAGTGTTTCAATCATAATTAAATTAATTCTCTTTAAGGCCCCCTCGATATTTTAAAATAAAGTAGATTCCCGGAGGATAAAACATGAATAATGTTAATAAGAAATAAGACAACTTTGAAGGGTGTCGTGATAGCTCAGTCTTTATTGTATGTTTTTCCAAACCTTCCACTCCCTCATCTCTTTCTTCGTCCGATTCCATTTAACCCCACAACATTAATTTACGTTCATGGAAAAAGTTTACATGGCTTCCAAATTATGTAAACACCTGCAGTTTTATGTAGGCTAACGCCCTATATAATTTTTTTACACGTCTTACCGAGAAGTGATTTAAAAGTGTTAATATTTATTTATTTTTTGTACACAAACACAAAAATTAAAAAAAAGTGATAAATTAAACAATGATATTACGCGTTATATTTGAATTTGAGATAAAAAATTTACCCATCTGATAATCCAGAGAATAAATAGTGGAACTATGCAAGTAGCTGCACATCAATGGCTTTGAAATTTGTGCAGTTCTAGGAGTTTTTAGATATTATTATTTTTATTAAATTAAAAAAATAAAATGTAGAACTTGCCGACAGCTGTGCACGACTACTATTTTTGTTTTTATTTCTATAAAAATTATTGTAATATCTCCGTTTTATAATAAAAAAAATTAATATACCGTAATGGGGATGCCATAGTCCGATTGACTTTGGACAGTTTGTGCGGAAATGAGACGGCAGCCCTCTGGTTGCTGCTGACTCTGCACATTCCACACACCAAAGCTGCATTATGTAATTAATGCATTCCTGAAATATAACGCTTATTCTCGTTTATTTATCTAACATATTTGACTTGATTAATCAGATTGCTTCAATAATTTATCTTCGAGGTGCTCAAATTTCAACATAAAAATATGTGTAGTAGATAGACATGACATCTTTCTCTGCTTTGGTACAATAAGTTTCATTGGTATTCGTACATCTTCTTACAAAAATGTTATTTTATTAAGAAACTGCCGACCTAAAAAAAATACGTCCACTTTATCGTGCTGTCATTTCTTTATGGGACCTCTCTTATTACTGAAACAAAAAAATCCTATTTACAAAGCTGAGTGTTTCATGTTTAAAAAAATATACTGTCGTCGTGAAAAAGTTTACAATGGTTTTCAAATTTGTCCATCTGTTAAAAGGGCAGATGTTGAATAATTAATTTCTCTAATATCAACCTGAATTAGGTCAGAACTAAATTTATCAAGAAAAGGCTTTCACGGTATCTTAAATTTAAGTTTCTCTCGAGTAAGATTATTGGCACAAATTCGATTGAGGGTGGTCCCAAGCAACCCCTATAACTTCCACAGTTTACAAGTATTTCAAAGGGATTAATTCTCTCCCGTTCGATCATTTCTGTACAGGTATTATTATATTAATTATGAAATATTGCAATACCCGGGTGATATGTTTAAACCGGGTAAATAAATTAATCTCTTTGTTAGGCTGACATGACAACATAAAACTTTAATAAATGGGCCGGCTGATTTTATATTTTCAATTCTATTATTTTATGGGTTCCAAAGCAGAAACGAAAGCAAAAGTTTATTTTTATGAGATGTCCCGACAACTTCATATGAATATTTCAACCAGTAATTTTTTTTTTAAAGATGTTCAAATGTTTCAACGAGAGCAAAAATATTGGAGTGAATAAAATTAAAAAATAATCAAAACATTGGTATTCAGTTCGTGGGGTCATTATTAATAAATTAATTAAAAATTACTTTGTATTCACCACTTTAATAATATACATATGTCAAAATGTTTCGAAAAGGATGCTTTCTTCATCAGGAATACGTAGAATACAAAAAAATAATAATGTCAAGTATAGAAAAATGATAAACATAGAATACAATAACGTAAGAATAGACAAATTATAAACGTAAACAAAAATTGATTAAAGTAGTGTATATATTAATATATTATATATTAATATTTATTTTACGTAGTATTTTAATCAAATTTTGCTCATGTTTATAATTTGTCTATTCTTACGTTATTGTATTCCACGTTTATCATTTGTCTATACTAGAAATTATTATTTTTTAGTATTCTATATATTCCTGATTAAGAAATATGTTGATATGTGTATGTTAATAAAGCGGTGAATGCATAGTAATTTTTAATTAATTTATTAAAAAATAATATTCTGAATGTAAAAGTTGAATCCAGTTTTATTCAGAAAAATAAAACATTTTATTTTGAATTTAAATAAATCAATCTACACAATTTTTACTCAACACATTTAAAATTTTTTTTTTCCATCTTGTGAACATTGATCACACATGCATGCACCTGTATTGTTCAAAATTTGCGCTATATTTGTATGGTGATTTTTTTTAATTGTTGAACTAAACTCCTTCTGACAAGCTACTTGCAATGGTTTAGCGGGTACAGGTTCCCATTGAATGTAATCAATATTATATCATAAAAACAAAATAACAAATTACATTATATTATTTATATACCTTACATATTATTCTAATCTTACATATAATTCCTATCGTATTTATTATTATACGTTGTTATTTTGCTCACTTATTTTGGGATTGAAGAGTTTAACAAAAAAAGGTTTTTCGCCGATTCTCCGTTTTCAGGCTATCGAGAAGGAGATTGTATATACGTACACCCTCATTGCTGTTGTCAAATGCTGTTTTTGTGTGTAAGTCCATTTTGTATTTTGTAGATTAATATGCACATATAACATTCGCTGATGATACCGTAATAATTTGTCAAACCGACTCCTGGAACAGGGTGTGCGCTAAATCTGAGAAAAGTTTTATTATCGTTAAACAAGGGCTCAATAATAATAAACTCACTCTTAATACAAAAAGACCAAATACATTTAACACACAGCAATACTCAAAGAGTTCAGCCTCCCCCAACCTTTTTAACAAAAATTACGCAACTGTCGATAGATCAATTCAAGATGTCAATGTGAGAGAATAGACAATGTAAAATTAATGAAATATCTAGGAATCATAATTTATTCAGATCTGTGCTTGACTAACCACAAAAACAACCTATATTAAAACCAAAGATAAGGAACACCTTCCCATGCATAATATTAAGGACTATATACAATTAAACTCATCCGAGTACCGTTCTACATAGACTGTGGTGAATTTTTTAAAATACTTGACGTCATGACAATAAGACAAGTATATGCCAAATCTGTATTATTACGCCTCTTCCAACACAAACTTCATAATCCAATGCAATCTCAAACCGCAATAAAAATCAGATCCTCACCAAATAAAACCCTGAATATCCCGATAACACACACCTCACACGGGGAAAAACACGCAATCATACTTTATACTTGCAGGCCTACCATTCTGAAAAAATTGTAAATATAATGTCTACAATTAATTAAAAAAAAAGAAGTTATAGCCTGGATCAAAAAATAAGGTATTCATGTTATTGAAAACATGATAAAACCAAACCAAGCATAACCCAATTCATAAAATACTATTCTTACTTGATAGTCCCTTCTCTCTTTATCCGTGTAATATGTTTTAACACTCTCAAACTTAGTCGAGAGTATCTATAATTACATGTTTATTATTTTTTAAAGAATTTGCCTACTGTAACTAAAACAAAAATAAAAAATGTATTTCCCTTCAAATTCTACCTAATTTATATAGCAAAACTAAAACATTCAAACAAAACTAATTAATACCCATCAATACTTGTACCACATTTTACACATCCGCGTGACCACTTCATTCACAGTATCACCTCTTCAAACCTACCTTACACTCTACATTATAAAACACCATAAAAAGAAGCTTTATCATACTTTAAAAAAACATAATATGTAAAAAAGTACTGTTTAATATATAGATATAAATAAATACATATTTAGTTCTTTTTTAATCCATAATTACATATTATGGACTACAGTCTTGTAAGTGCAGCTAATACCAGCAGCGTGCAATACTCTATGACCAAAGGTGGGCTGTGTGTAGATTTTAATAATAATTTATAATATTTTAATTTTAATTTTATTCTTTTTATGGTTCGGTTTTATTAGGGTAGGCACAGCTTCTCAGCCTTCTAGCGAAAACACAAAAAATAATCATTATAATAATTCTACAAGTAGGTACTATACTTTATAGACTCTGCTGAAATTTTAAAGCTTTCAGACGTTACGAAAATTAGACAAATTTATGCTAAAAAAAATTGCCATAGCTCTTTTGTTCCGATCCTATCTTTCTCTTCCTCTCCCCCCTTCCTTTTATATTTTTTCTTTATCTTGTTAGCTTCATAAATAAACATCTGCACTTAACCACTGTTAGCACAAGAAACTTTGTTGGCTTACCATTTGTTAAACTTCCTTTGTATATATATTTCGTTTTGTAAAATTTTTGTACATAGTGCCAGGAAACATTTCTTCCTCTTTCCGTGTAAGTGTGGTTAGAGGTGAATAAATGTGGAGATAATATTCTCTACCCAGTGAGCGGGCTTCCTATTGCTACTGTAGGAATTTTATTGATTTTCATTTCAAATAATTGTAAACTGTGTTTTATGTGGTAGCGGCACTTGCCGATAGCAATTTTATATTTAAGCCCGCTCACTAAGGTAATAGATTGTATAAGATAGAGTTTGGGCGGAGACGGAGGGGGTCGGTGCTGGGGGTCCAGCGGCCCAGGTTGCAGATGAAGGGATTAGAGTTCTATTCTAATTTGGAGTAAAATATTTTGGCTAAATCTATTATACGTTTTCGGAATGGAGGAATTTTCGAGCCGGTGTTAATTATGCCATTCCTGAAGAACCAGGGACTTTTGGTGAATCGTCGGAGCAATGCATTCATATATTTGTATTGAAAGCTGATTGTTTCTTACAAATAAACAAATAAATAACACGTAGGGAACTGTACACATTAAGTAAACTGAAAGTTAATTAAATTCTGATTGTTCGGCCTCTTTGTCATATTGAAACAGTCTGTATTATCGTTCATTTTTTAATCAAATAATTGTGAAACATTTCCAATAGAAACTGTGTTGCTTTAACGACTGCATTATTTAAGGCTCCGACGGCGTAGATCTTATAATAATGTCTGCCTTTTTCGAGAATCATTTTCGTGGGAAATCTTTCATGTTCCATTCGTCCGCTTTTCACGGGCTCACGAATTCGCAGTTAATAATTGATCAGGCAAAATCTACTAATGATTTTTTCGCTAAACTTGTTAAGGCTTATGGAATTCGGAGGAATAAATTGAGATATCAAGACTAATTAATATCGATGTTAATGTTTTAATTACATTCTGTTGAAAATGTCTGAAATGAAAAATTGTTATAAAATTTTTTCTTAAATTTTTGCAAACCAACATAATATGTTTATCGGAAGCATTAGAAACTTCCAAATGGAGAATTCTGGCGTAATACAGTTTGCAGAAGTTTTTTAGAGATTTTCTCTGAAAGCCAACTCAAGTATTAACACAGTCGGGAAACACGCCAAACGCGCGCCCAACATTTGTCACAAGAGAACGGACCGCTTCTACGACTCGTTCTTGTGTTCAACAGCTTGGCTGTGGAATGATCTGCCGGCTTCTGTGTTTCTCCCTCCCACAACATGGGTCTCTTCAAGACCCAGATTCACCCCTTCCTATCTTCCAAAAGACCGTCCACACAGCATCCCCAAAGATGATATAGGCCTTGAGGGAAATTATTTCTCTCAAGGCCTCCTGTGTGGAGTTATTAAAAAAAAAAATTGCCACGTCCCAAAATTTCTACTATAAGCTAAGGAGCTTAGAAATATGGGTTTAGTTGTAAAAATATAAGGTAAGGCAAAATTATAGTTGTTTAATGGAAAAAAATGATATGCGCTCACAGATGGCGCTAATTCAAATATAAAATTGAACAATTTTTTTTGTTAGTTTGAAGCACAAGTATTTCAAGAAACTTATAAAAATACTGCAAATGTTAGTTTTATAATAATAGTTTCTTGAAGGACTCGAGTTTTATATCTACAGTAACAATCTATTCCATTTCATATTTCGTGTGTATACCCGCCAATAAACAATCCTTTTCAATATTTAAAAGCATTACTTGCTAAAAGTGCTTTTTTTCATAAATATTTAAATCTGTGATTTAGCGTATTTCGTTTTGTTTAGCCTTAATACATATTATGTAATAATGTTCCAAATCTCGGGTAAATAAATTAGTATTTCTCAAAAATCATGTATGACAGCAGGTACGGTGAAGTGCAATACCATGCTTACGAGACGTGTAGGATCCGCACAAGAAAAATAGTGTAAATATTTAGGCACCGGCACAAAGGGACGCATGACTATTGTGATTTGATCTCTTAAGTAAGGCGTTTGGTAGTTTCCTAATGGAGATGTTGTCACTCCGAACGTACTTGACTTATGGCACCAGCCAGTATAGTCAGTCGCTGAGGTAGCGGGTGGTGACGTCAGCGGTTGCTGGGTGTAGAATACTGATATTGTCTGGTAGCAGCAAGTCGAGGTATTCAAGGGAGGACATGTTAATCTAAAGCGACAGTATCGACACATCCGTGTTTTAAAACTAACATAAATTAAAAAAAAGTACAGAAATAATTAGACGTTATTAGGGGGAGGTAGTGGAAGTGGGAGCGGTAATTTAGAGGGAGTAGGATGGTGGGGGGAGTTAAAATAACAAGGAAACATGGTTAACAAAGGATATCATTCATGTTTACTAAATTGATTTTATGAATTAATATTTATTTTATTTCTTAGGTGATTAGTCACCACTTCCATTCCTACTACCCTCACCTAATAATGTCTAATTATTTCTGTACTTGTTTAATTTAAGTTAGTTTTAAGAACGCTAGTGAATGACACGGATGTGTCGAAACCGGTAGCACAGTAATAACATTAAGTGGATAAAACTCTTCATACAAAAAATCAAAACATTTTATAAAAACTATTAAACTAGTTTAATTATTCCAAACTTCTGAATTTAATCGATCTACACAAACTTAAACAAACTTCTAGACCATATGGTATAAACTGTGACAGATATAAAAAGTGTTGTTTCCGTGGTCCACTCTATACCACGATCTTTGAAACCTGGTTAGGTGTTATAACACCGAAAGAAAATGATAAATAAAACTATTAAATCATCTTTAAATCAATCGAATAATTCTACAGTTCATTTTCATGCATGCTTCTTTCAACGATGTACCTCCGAGAAATTTTAATTCATAAGGAAAATTTATTTAAATTATTTTTGTTGTCCTCACCCCCCATTTCAGACTTTCACCCCACCATTTGCCCTTCAGCCTACCTAGGCCCCCTTGGATCTCTCCAACGCCCCTAGTTGGGAACCTATGAACTAGACAAACATTAACATTTTACATATGTATATCTCATTCCAACTATGGTTTACATTCCCCAGTGTAACAATTACACAGTATTGGTAACAAATATTTAAACGATATGGATGTATTTGACAAAAAATATACTTAGCACACTTCAAATGTCGATATGGATGTATTTGACAAAAAATATACTTAGCACACTTCAAATGTCGTATGAAGGCATAATTTCTACCTAGTATTCAAATTATTAACTTAAAATTAATATAATTTCTTCAAAAGATTGGTATTCACTTTGTGGCGTCATTATTAATAAACGAATTAAAAATTACTTTGTAATCACCACTTTATTAATAAATACATATAGATTATATATATATATATATTTAAATTTCTAATGATAATTCGTTATCCAATGTTTTATAATAATCTTTTATTAAATTTTTTGATTAATTACTTACCTACTTTGATCAATTTTTGAATATATGTTTATAATTTGTCTATTCTTAAATTATTGTGTTCTATGTTTATCATTTGTCTATGCTTAAAATTACCATTTTTTTAGTATTTTGAATATTCCTGATGACGAACGCTTCGCTTTCGAAACATGTTGATATGCGTGTATTAATAAAGTGGTGATTACATAGTAATTTTTAATTCATTTACAAATTACTGTTTTTAAATTATTATTTAATAACCATTTTTATAATTCATATTTCCCTTTTCCTGTGTTTTGTTACCTCTTTTTACTAATGTTTAAGATATTGAAATTCTTCAAAAAGATGTATTTTTATGTAGTCCACTGGGGGTTTAAATGAAATAAATAAATAATTAAAGTCGTGCACGCTAGTCGCTGTTGGCACCAAAAAATGTTTATTTAGCATCAGTACGAAGCTAATTTGAGTATATTTCCCTAGAGTGGGCCCCTACAATCATACTCGTATCCCCAGTACAGTAGTATATTGTTTACTCACTCGAGCTTCCATACATATTTTCTTAATTTCATGAAAACGAAAAAATACGTTTTCACCACTGAAGAGAAAACCAGATAGAAGTGTGAACTATACAAATTTGAAAGGAATTTGATGTCACCAATTTGTAGAAGGCTTTTTTTATTGTGTTCAAGTTTAAAATGTAGAACTTTAAAGTTTAATAATAGCCATGATCGTTCAATTAATTTATTTTCCATACATATGACTTCTGGATTTTTAAGCCCCAAATAGGCCAATGAGATTGTGATTTTTCGGTTCAAGAAAGATTTCCGATGTTTGAAAATGTATGGTCAATTTCACCAGAAGTAAGATGAAATTGTAGATTTATACCGGAGTATATTAAAGGAATTCTATACCATTAGATGTTTTGTTTTAAATATTTGTTTTTAAATTTAAATACCAATTAACATTTTTTTTCAAGTTCATTTTCTCACTTAAAATAACTGTTAAAGCTATTATTTTTCAAAGCTCGCTAAAACGTACAATACCTATTGATTGTTGGGTGTGACGCACTGGGTCATCGAATTTGCAGTCAGATAGATTCATTACGGAAATATGTATTCACTATACTCGATTTCGTATAAAAAAATTCGAGATATTTTTAGTTCTATGTATAAAATTGAAGGAGATATTTTAAATGTCAGCATTGCGGTAACCATTGTTTTAGCAGTGTACCGATGTGTAATAATGTAACCTTACTTTCACTATTTTTCCGTCTAATATCCCGAACCTCGTTTATGAGATTAAGACAAAACAAGACTTAACTTCACTCTACTTAATTATATCAAATATTCTAAGTTAATTTTAACTAAACATTGATTTTAATGTTTCAAAGACTCAATCATGTCTGCTCTAAAAGGGATCGAAATGACAATCTAGTCTCCGTCAACGGAAGCGATTTTCCCAACAAGTCTTCCATTGATATGCTAGGTGTAACCCTATTTGACCAGCCCGGGTATGGGGGCTCCATCGAATCCAGAGTAAAATTAGCCTTTCAGAGGCTGGGCTTACTGTACAGAGCCCGCAGATACTTTAATAGTACATAATTGCTGACCCTGAATAAATCTGGTCGGGAGCCCCGAAATATCTGATAAACCCTTGACTCTGTGCAAGAACGATTCGGATTGCAATCTTTGGAGCACAGACGTCAGGTGAGAATGCTGTCCTTGTTTTACCAGTTTTTCAATGGAAGAATGGTCGACAAATACGCCAATCGCGTGCACAACATTTGTACACGGTTGACATTTGTAACATGAGAACGGGTCGCTTCTACGACTCGTCCTTGTGTCCAACAGCTCGGCTGTGGAATGATCTACCGGCCTCTGTGTTTCCCCCCTCCTATAACATGCGTCTCTTCAAGGCACAGGTTCACTCCTTACGATCCTCCAAAAGACCCTCCACACGGAACCCCCTCTATTATTATCCCTCGGGACCTCTTGTTTGGAGTAAACGTAAAAAATGTAAGAATAACATTATGCACGCATCTATTTAGAAATTAACTCAACGCTTATTAACAATATTTACTATTCATTTTGCTAAGTTCAATGATTGCTTTCTGTTTACCTGTAAATATAATCATATTAATTACCGATTAGTTTTTATATTAACACCAGAATAACCAGCCGCATAGTGCGTTTTGATGAGATGGTTTTTTTTTCACATTTGAATAACGGTTTATAAATTCTACGTATAATTTTTATGCATAATACAACTCGTATAATATTCGGAATAGGCGTTTGCTGATTTACATGAACATATTTTTTTAAGCCATACATTTTTCAAGAGATATTTTGTATAATGCACTACTTAATAAATAAATATCAAGATATTTCGAAATCAATGGTTCCCTCATCAGGATAAACAGTACATTAAAAAATAGTGACAAAGGCATGGAAAATTTTTGAAAATATACGAAAGTCGATAAGAAGTGACGAGATAAGGTAAATAATTGATTATTAATGTGAACATAATAACAATTTTTTCTAAAACACGAATTATTAAATTTATTGTTTTTATAAACAATAATTATTAGCCTGAAACACTCATCCAAATTGAAAAAAACCTTCTGAGAAAAAATAAATGTCGCCGACAGGACTCGAACCTGCACCCTTCTGATTGCCGGTCAGATGCTCTACCGTTGAGCTACGTCGGCTTATCGCAAACCCGCCAAGTTAATCAATATATACTAGTGTTTCATTCAACAATTACTGTTTTTATTATATTTCACCTGTGAACAACCAACTTTATTAGTATGAGAAAGGCTTGTAACGGCTAAATCCCTCAATAGATGGCATCGAGACAAATTATGTCTACATTTTATTGGTGAAAAAATGCTTTGACTTGTCAAATAAATATTAAAGTTATGCTTATATTTAGAAAAATCTTTTATATTTTGATGCCTTGGTTGTTTCCTGATTTTGTTTAAATTTCTATTTTCTAATATAAATATAATAATTAGTTTTTTATAAATATGCTGTTATTTATTATTTAATATAGTAATTTGTTGATTTTATATAATAATTTTCGATTTTTTATATAAATATTTCATTATTAATTGTTTTTGTGTTTAATTTGTAGAATTCCATTTAATTTTTTTTTTAAATTTTAATGTAAATTAATTTTAATAATGTTATTATTAAGTTCTGCAATATTTTGTTAAGTTTTTTACTATTGTTACGGCTGTTTCGGCGTTTAAGGCCATTTACACAGTTTGGAACAGCGCTCACAATAATAAAAGCTAAAAATACTTGCAGAACTTAATAATAACATTATTAAATTTGATTTAAATTAAATTAAAAAGAAAAATAAATAAAAATAAATAAAATATAATAAATATTAGACATATTTATTTTTACATTAATACTCAGTAATTTTCCTTATCTCATCATTTGCTGTTTTTTTTCAATTTCATAATTTGTCTACGCTTGTCATGATTATTATTATTTTTGTATCCTGATGACGGAACCATTGTTTTCGTTTGCTGATATTTATTTAGTGAATAGAGGTTTACATAAAATATCTCTTAACCATTTAATTGAAGATGATGCTACAAGGTGATTTTACGTCAGTTGTAGAAGTCGTAATATTTAAAAATAGAAAGCTATAAGAACCCATCGATGTCGTCTTAATCAGTTTTGGTACGAATCGCCTCCAGCACTTGAAGAATTAATTCCATTTCCTATTTTCACGTAGACATTGGTTATATGATTGCTTACTTAGCTATCCACTATCTGCTCGGGTCACAGAGCAAGTTAAATTACTAGAGGTGCCCTTACACGCAAGGGGAAGAAACGAGGGAGGGTAAAATGAACAACAAATGAAAAACAAGAGAGCGTTGGCGTATCACTTTCATATGATTCGCTAATAAATGCAATTCGACAGTTTGCAGATAACTCGCATTGCATTGCAAAAGTATTAGTATTTACTCTTCGATAAGTAAATCTGCTAATGATCAATTCGCCCTTTTTACGATTGCGTAGAATTTATTGTCAATCTCATTTTGTCTGTAGCTGAGCTAACAGGTTCCGAAATAAACCAAATCGTCAATTTAAGTCAAAAACAGGAAATAAGTAAAAAGTTTCCGCTGGTTTGCAAAAATAGAATATTTTGTCAGAGTATTTAGTTTAACCCTTATACAAATGTTTATAATTACTGAAGTCAAAATCGCCCAAGAGAAAGGTGGACGGCATTCCGAGACGTTCCGAGTTCCAATTTGATAGTATTAGTGTCACTAAACTGTTCACGTATTATATTCAATAAGCCTAAATAAGTCAAATAACGCTTTTCAGTTTTGATTATTCTCTTTATTTCTTATATTTTTACAATGTTTGAATGCTTAGGAAACCATAATTATTGTTTTGTTCCTTCAAATCTTCGAATGATCACTCGCCGCCAGTCAATACACGAATTATGACATCATGAATTCGAGAAATGCGTAAACCCGCCTGGTGCCAGATTTTAGGTTATCACGTGGTTGCCTCAAGCCATCGAAACGGTATGCAAATATGGCTTTTATGGCACGTCTATTCATTCGGACATCAGTGGCTGGGGTAAAGAGTCTTACGTTTATTTGATCAGACACAAATCATCACCGTTAAAGACAAAGAGTCCACCTTAAAAAAAAATATTAACAAAAGATTTGTTTGAATAAAAAAAGACGCCCCATAAAATATTTCTTCAAAATGCATAAGACACCAAATGAAGTATTTTTCTATCGATGATAGAAATTAAAAAAATAGATATAACACTCTGGTTAGCCACAGGTGCATATCCAAAAGAAGAAGTTTTTTTTGGGTAGAATATTTTCAAAATAGAAAACACGAGACGTACTTAAACACTTTATGATTTAGATATATTTTGAAAAAAATAAATGTTTGGAATGAAATAAAATATTCAAATGAATGTTTCATTATTTGGAGATAGTTACTTTCGCTGTCAAATCAATTATGGCACCCTAATGACAAGCAAGAATTCACAACTTCATAACTTTAGAGAATTCATAAAATTAATATTAGGTAATCTGCATAAAACTTTACTGCTTTTTGCCGAAAAAATCATAAAAAATCTATTAGGTTTGTACCAATAGTTATAAGCCTCGCCGCTCGATGCTCGCACTCGGTCTGGTGGTTTATAAAGGGAATAAAATATGCATTTAATAAATTGTGAGGAAATTTCTTTATTTTTTATTTTTAGACTTCTTTTTGCTTAACATATCACAATTCTTAACATTATTTTTATTTGTTTATGTATGCTTTAATGAGGACATTTAAACATTTATATCTGTTTAAAGCATAAATGTATAAAATAAAATAAAAAATATAGGAATTGCTGTACGTTAAGCCAAAAGTCTAAAAATTAGGCATTAAAGAAAATTTACACAATTTATTAAAAATATATATTTTATTCTCGTTCTAAACCATCAGACCGAGCGCGAATGTCGAGCGGCGAGGCTTATAACTATTAGTACGAACCCAAAAGCCCCTTTAATGTTTTTAAATTTGTAAGCAAAAAAAAAGTACTCATATGAGGCGCTGAGAACCATACAGGCTTAAGTGACATTTGACTCAAATTTTATCTGTGTATTAAGTTTTATAGACAACTGTAATATGTTCGTGTCGCACATACTTAACAGTCAATATTGGAGCGACAAGTTCAGAAAACGTCATGTTAATTGTATGTCATAGACGGAATCTGTAATAAAGTATGTGCCATAGGAACTCAACTGCCTAATTAGTATGAACTAACAGTTCGTGAAATCGCGCGCTTTTTTGTACCTTAATATTTAACGATTTTTGTCAACAAAACATGACTATCGCTACTCGACAATCACGTGTAGGTAGGGTCATGGACTATCACAATGAAAACGAAATTAATAATTCTAAAAAAAAACGTAGTTTTCTAGCATTTTAAACCATAATGGGAACAGAGGTAAATGATCGAAAAACTATTAATATTTTTAGATATTGTTGAAATATTCATTAGTAAAAACGTTGGATTTCAGTGCGCATTATGTTATGTTGTTACTCAAATAAATCAATAAACAAGAAAAGTTTATTATTTAGGTACTATAAAATTACAAATTATTTTTTTGTTGTTGTTTAAGTTTGTTTGACATCAGCGAAATCAAAATGGATTGATGAAATGAATGGTTTAACAAAATTATCAAGAACTTCAAAAGCATTTTTCTCAAAACTACTCAAAAGGCGTATTTGGCGTAAAGTTACATTATATTTATTTAATAATTTCTGATTTCTATAATTTATTTAGAACATATTTCACATAAAATGTATGAAGAAAAAAACAACTCGTATATCACAGGACGCAAGCAGTGCTAGTGTAGCATGTGCCATACGAATGTATGGAAAATGGCAGAAGCTGTACGTATTATATTTTTTTAAGGCATTTGATATTACACACCAACTTCACCGAATTGCCAATACTTATACGGTCCGGACGTACTTGACTTACTTCAATCAATGATTCTTGACCATATTTGGAATAAAAAAATGAAATTGAATTTTAGGTCTCCGGTGAAATTTTTTGTCGCTGTATTTTATTTTGAACCATTTAAAAAAATATATATATTTCACTTAATCATAAGGCACTAATCATCAATAGAGTAAACGCTCGACCCGCAACGTCGACCTTACCTATTAAATACATACCAATTTTTTTTTTAGTAACAAAAAAATAAATAAAAAAATATCATCGGAGACCTGAATTTCATTTACATTTTTTTCTCCAAATAAGATCAGGGATTACTTGTTAAAGTAAGTCCCCACGTCACCTAACACCCTACATATTCCAAACTCCACTGTCCGTATTTAGTTCAGAGTATTTGTTTAATTTTTTTTTTCACTGCTATTTTTGTAATGTTTAACTAACTAATGTATCTACTTTTATTTTTACACTATTATTGTATACCATGTATTACGTTTGTCAATAAAAAGGGAAAAAATATGATGTAAGTTATACCTAGAGGCAACAGGTGAAATGCCATCAGTGCCAAGTAACTTACTATGTCTTTGGCATAGCGGTAAGTTACTTGGATCAGAGACCACAAGTTGAAGGTTCATAAATTTTATCTACTGTTTTTACATTGAAATATGACGCGTGTATGTGTAAGAAAGCATCGGAAATGGTCAGTTTGCACCAAAGAGCAGATAAAAAAACTTAAAGCAGATAGAAACAACAAAAAGGCTTCTAAGAACTATTTTTGGGCATGCTGATTTAATATATCGTATTGTAAATTTTTTATGAACAGTGCCAGTGAACATTTCTCCCTCTTCCAGTGTCAACTGCGGTTAGAGGTGCATACATGTGGAGATAGTCTTCTCTACCCAGTGAGCGGGCTGCTTATTGCAGCTGTAGGGCTTTTATTTATTTTTATTTCAAAGAATTGTAAACTGTGTTTTATGTGCTAGCGGCACTTGGCAATCTTATATTTAAGCCCACTCACTAAGGTAACGGAGGGTATAAGATGGAATTTGGGCGGAGACGGAGGGGGTCGGTGCTGGGAGTCCAGCGGCCGAGGTTGGAGATGGAGGGATTGGAGTTTGATTCTAATTTGGAGTAAAATGTTTCGGCTAAATCTGTTATATGTTTTTGGAGTGGAGGAATTTTCGAGCCCGTGTTAATTATGCTATTCCCGAAAAACCAGGGACTTTTGGTGAATCGTCGGAGCAATGCATTCTGGAATGATTCATGCTTTTTTGTATTTGGAGTAGTCCAATATTAGACATTTTAATAAATTAAAATGCCTATGGCAACAACGAAATGGCTTTAGGTCTACTTACCGAATCTGAATATATACGGGCTCCGTGGTTGAGTGGGTAACGAATCCGGAGGTCATGGGTTCAAATCAGGGCGTGTGGAATTATTAATATGATCACTATGTTATTTTACAATTTATTCATTAAAAATCATATGTAGCATATTTGAGTCACGTTCCAGATTGGTAAACACTTTCAGTATCGTCCTGGTGAAGGACTACCATTCAAAATCGAAAGGTAGCTTGAAATGGCTTTAGTTAGTTAACAATGAGCAATAAGCTCATTCAACTATTATGCACGGAATCCCATACAACACCTGTTTAAACCTTCGATCTATTTATAAACGATTAATGCCTGACACGCATTAAAGCTCTCATGCACAGAATTGCCAGAGGAAGGGTAGCTGCTGCCATCTATTGATCTGTTTCCACACTATAATACTGGCTTCTAATACATATATTGCGTAGTTATTGACTATGAACTGGTTTATTCCTGCACTGGAACGACCAACTTGGAACAAGATCCCCGAAGACTAGCAAGTTGGTAGGTCGAAATAAATTAGGTTCAGTTTGCAAATGATTTAATTGAACAGCTTTTGTTAATTAGTAGCAAAGTGTTTAAATCGATGAACTTTATGAAAGTGTTGGTGACTTGGATTCAGTTAGGTATTATTTTGACTTTATCAGTCCGAAATAAAAGGTTTTAGACGAGCTTAGAAAAAATCCGTATATATGTCGTAGCAGAGTCAATATAGAAAATACTAATATTACAATGATTTTTCTACGATTTTAGTAGAGGAACGTGTTTTTTTTTTCTTTGCAAATTCAAAAATATCACCGCGACGTATGAAACGTCAACTGCCTCAACTGTTTATTTTTCATGGGACTTATTTAAGTGCTGATTTTTGTTTAAGTCCTTCACACAACCCGCATGTTTCCACATGCGAGGAACCTGACTATAAATATTATTTGTTTTGCTGAATTCTGTTCATTATTCATGCAATTATGACTAATTAACCGTTGAAAACAAACTATGCTCTTATATTGGATTTTTAAGACCCCGTTTAGACTGCTAGAGATTGAAAGTCATACTTTATCTATTAATATGATCGACATTCCTCATCGCTTGATGAATCGTCGAAGTCCGTACTGGTAAAAGTAAGCAATTTACTTAAATTTTAGATGCAATTATTTACATAAGTCAAATATGAGAGATGGAATTTGTCACCAGTAGCTGGCAGTGGTAGCAGCGCCGGAACTAGTTCCAATTATTGACTAGCGGCCAAATTAGGAAGCTTAAGTTTTAGCAATGATTTCCAGTACTGATAAACCGGCCCTATAGGATTTAATGCGATTCACAAAGAAATCATTAGAAATTAAGAAGAAGTGTGAAATTTTGATTTAACGAGAAACGTATCCAATATAAGACTGTAGGAGAAGTTACGTTGATTATTAAAAATATTATTGTCAATTTTAATGACTAAGAAAATCAACGACCGAACACAAGTCGCCTTTTGTTAAATCATTCGCTTTAATAAAAAGAAAAGAAAAAAATAAAGAGAAAATAACACGTAGAGATGCCCTAACACGCAAGGGGAAGAAACTAAAGTCAATATAGATCCTCCATTAATTGAATTTCCCGCATTCGCCCTTATGTCAAAGTCCTTATCAGGAATCGAATATGCTCCGTTGATTATTGCGTAACGTTCTGTAAACAGTTTTAAACTAAAAGCATTCACTTATTCCAACCAACCCATTGAGGTACCCTTTCATTCTGATCTTGAAGATATCCTTGGCTTCAGAACGAAGGAAGTCGCAAGTTAAATTTAAATATTTCAAAGAACAATATTACAATATTCGATGAATATGAAATTTAAATAAAACACAGAGAGTACAAACATGTCGTTGTGACCGTGACTCGAGTTCATGACCTTTCATGGAGTAGGACTTTAACATTCACTGTTTTTTTTTTAAAAAAGAACTCCACTGAAAGATATCAGATTTTTAAACAATTAAAAACATTTATATATGTGTAGAATAATTTTCTCGGTTTACCCGCGTAATGTAGTCCTTAGAAGGACTTTTTAACCCCTGACATTTCGGACAAATCACACTGTGTGAGTCCTTATGTTTTTAGTTTTGTTTTGAACTGATCGCTTCGCTTGAGCGTGTCCGTTCAAATCCAGAACCCGTGAAAGTCTCAACCATAACATATATACTAGCTGATGTGTACCCGGCCTTGCTCAGTATTTTTTTTTTTGAATAAATTTTTGAAGTTGTGAATTCTTTTTTGTCCTTTGGGCGCCATAATTGAATTGACAGTGAAAGTAGTGACCTGTGACGACTATTAATATATCTAAGCAATGAAATAAAGAAACATTAATTTGAAAATTTTATTTCATTCCAAACATTTATTTTTTCAAAATATATCTAAATAATAAAGTTCTTAAATGGGTACCCCTTGTGTTTTCCATTTTGAAATTATTCTTCAATTTTTTTTATTGTGGTCCTGACAAAGGAAGGGCATATCTGAAACCGGTGAATAATTATATTAAATTGAAGTAGTTTAAAACAAATTTATGTGTTTACATTTTCTACAATTGTTGATCTAAATTTGAAAAAAAAAATGACAGAAATAAGAATATTCATGGGCAAACTAATTGTCAATTTGGATATTACGATAATGTTAATATTAAATACTATTATTATTTTTTTAGTTAAAGTTTCAATAAATGTACATTACTTATGTTTGGTTATGGTTCACTACGAATAGAATATACAATTACGTACGGTAAAGCTCATACCCGTTTTGACATTTGACATTCTAACCTCAAAACGGACCGGCCAAAGATTTGGAGTGTTTTGGCGGGCTTTGAAAAATTGAAAATGAATTTTTTTTAACTATGAAAAAAAAATGCTGGTATTTAAGTTAGAACGTCATTATCGATAAAAATAAATTTAAAATTAAATGGAGTTCTTTATCGTAAATATTATTTCAATAATAATAATTGTTTCAAATTATTTTTAATTTAATTTAAAATTTATTTTGCCGCTTGTCCTGGAGTTGAAAAATATTTAAATATCATCTTGGTGAAATACAACTTTTCAAAATCGACACGTTGCTAGAAATGGCTTTAGCTATGTTTAGTGACCTGATTTGAATAACCAGGCACTTTTTCCTTATCTGTGTCTCATATCTCTTCTTTGCATCTCACAATTTCAGAGTAATGCCTTTAATAGTCGATGGTATGAACTTAGTGCTGATAACAACCCTGATGTATGGCAGTGAGGCGTGGAACTGGCAGAGGAAGGATGAAAGTATACTGAATGCCGTGGAGATGAGATCTCTGAGGCAAATGTGTGGGTAAAACCATTATGATCGTGTGAAAAATGTTGAAATTCGTAAAGAATGCTAGACTGATGTAAGTGTAATGAGGAATAACAAAAAAGGGACGCTTAGATGGATCGGGTATGTAGAGCAAATGAACGAAGAAAGGAGAGTAAGGAGAATATATGACGCGAATGTGAATGGAAGAAGAAGCTGGGGACGCCCGAGGAAGACATGAAACGATTAAGTTAATCAAATAATTGAGTCTGGCCATGTCAGAAGTCGGAATAATAGATGAAGATGTATGAGACGATGTATGAATGTGAATGAAGCAAGAATATCAAGATCGACCTGTTTGTGTGGTTGTCACATAAAAAAATCGTTTTACATTTTGCTACAAAATCTTTTTGTAGCGCTTGTACCTACCAAAACATTATAAAATAAATGAATTAAATCATAGAAATATATTTTTTTGTGCGGCGTAATTATTCCCTAACAAAGTCATTTCATTTTCCGACGTCAGATGTGAAAATTTTAACAGTGTTTTCCGATAAATATTTTCATTACGCCGTTCGCGGTAACATGGTGCGGAGGTTTACTACCCGTGACGTCACCGTGCAAATGGCTTAAATAATTCATGGCGTCTCGTTTTAATTGCAGATGCTCGTGTTTCATTGCTTGAGAGCTCCTCGCATTTCATCCCGGTTGTCACGTGGTAACTATGCAACCGTTAAGAAGATTTGTAGCTACAAAGCATTCGTACATTTGAAGTGTAACTAGGTAACTTACACATATGCAGAGCGGTTTACAACTAACGAATCATTTCAACATTTATCGGTAGCGGTACATTGAGAGCATGGAATATAAAACGCCGTTGTTCTGGAATACTCTTAATCATTAAGAATCTCTACGAAAAAATATTTATAACAGTTACAATTTTTAGAAACCTTAGTTTAATATATTTTTTTAATCATTGAAGATAACATTAACAAATCTCAAAATATCATGAAACAGAAAAGACACGGAAAAACAAAGAAATGGTAGATTTATTTATTTCATAATGTTTTAAAGAAGTGGCAAAAATATGACCTTAATGGGGTACCCCATTCTGAGGTCACATTGTACATTGTTTTATATGTGGATTATAAATTAGATCAATTTTTTTATAAGTTTGTTAAATTTTCGTAATTATGTTAAATAAATAAAAATTCTAAAATCCAGATGAAAACATACCGTGACCAGGAACTATTACAACAGATTTTTTTTTTTAATATTTAATGTTAATCAAATTTAATAATATTATTATTAAGTTCTGAAAACTTGCAAACTTGCAGAACTTAATAATAACATTATTAAATTTGATTTGCATTAAATTTAAAAAAAAGAAATAAATGGACTTCTACGAATTAAACACAAAAACAATTAATATATTACAATATATTGCTAAAATTTGTATAATCAGAATGATTTTTCCTTCAATGAATGTAAAATTACTTTGTGTTGTCATCATTAATAAAATTAATAAGACATATTTTGTGTAAACCACTGTTTAATAAAATATCAACATGTTTCGGAAGTGAAGCTTATGTCATCAGGATACACACCATACTGTACTTTTTTTAGAAAGATTTTTAGTCTCCTTGTAGATTTTATGAGCTTGTTTCTTTTCAATTACGAAGTTAACGAGGTCCTTGTTAAACTAGTTAGAAAAAAATGAAGAGGAATACAAGCTAATTGGAATGAACATTTCAATATCCTTCTACAGGTGTTCATAAAAGGCTTAATTATTAAATATTTCCACCAATACCTCCTGCCAATATAGACCAATCAATGTTATGCAGATAATTGCGCATTGTGACGTAATTGGAACGCATTAATATAATTGGAACGATGTATTGCATCACATGGATGTGCCGTGATAACAGAATAGTACATGAACATGAGAATATTTACGATTGTGGATGAAGGAAAAGTTTTGTGCGAAGACATAGTTAGGTGGGAGGCACCTGATTTTTTTTTGGAAATGGTTTCGTATTGTGGTCTTTGGTGTTATAGTAACTTCCACTCTGGGAGAAGTAGAAATATGCTCTGTTACATTTACTTCTCGAATATCTACTTCATTTACTTGTACATCATATAATATTCTCCTGATACTTCTTCTTTCATTATTCTTCTTCCTATAGTGGAGGAGAGCTTGTGGAGGTTATAGTGGGATGCTGAGGTTATTCAGCCAGTCCACGGCATCGGGAGTCACTTGGTTCAGCACAGATGTGCCATAGGGAAACTGGTGAAGGGGACATTCTTCTACGAGGTGTTCTGTTGTTTGAATATGTCCATATTTACATAGTTCGACATCCATTAGGGCCCATTCATGCATCATATATGCACAACGGCTGTGACTGCACCGGATGCGGTTTAATCAAGTCCATGTTTTCTGAACGAAAGAGGACTCTGGCAATTTAATAGTAGGGTCTACAATAAGATGCTTGTTTTTCACGTCTGAAGTCTGTCACTGAGTTTGCCACGAGTTTTCAGGATTATGTTGTGGTAGAAGCAGTCCATCACCTTCAGTCTAAAAAGGTTTCCCGACATCAGGCGGCTAACCGGGAGGTTTGCAAACTCCTTCATTCGTTATAAGTATTTATCAAATTAAAAATTTAATTCATTCCTCCAGGCGTATCCCTTTTCTGTGCTACTTCAACGGGATCCGTCCATAGTAGGTCTAGTCTCTCCTTGCACAGCCTTTAGAGTTGCTTCTCCCACCAATGTCTGAGGCGACCCACTGAACATTTTCTCTCTGCGATAGAATTCAGAATTTTTCGCGGAATCTGACCTTTTGGCATTCTTAATACACGTGCCCAAGCTACCTTAGTTACGACTTCTCTACGAAGAGTAGTAGTGGTTCGATATTTAGCTTCCCTCGGATCATCGAGGTTCTTATTCGATCCCATTTTGTGACTACTGCAACTCTTTTCAAAAATCTTATTTCGTCAGCTTGGACCCTAGAACGTGTACGCTCATTCAATATCCAGATATGGTGACCATAAGTAAGCGTGGGGTGATACACTGATTTGAACACAGCCAACTTTGTCTCGATACTTAGCTCAGTTTTTCTTATTATTGAGCTGTAAAGAGGACTTACCACACCGCTCATCGCACCAATTCCACGATTTCTTCGTCTTGCCGGCCATCGCTTGGAATGCCAACTCCAAGGTATTTAAATTGGTCAACCTGTTCCAACTGTGCCTAATTGACGAAGATGTTACACTGAGTTTGGTCTCTTCCCACCGTCGTGCACTCGAAGCGGTTGGTCCATTCATTCAGCCCCTCCCAGGACGCGTTTAATCTAGTGAATTATTTGCAAAAAACACAGCTTTTAATACAAATATATATCCAAAGAAAGTCAACAAAGTTTCTTGTGCTAACAGTGGTTAAATACAGATGTTTTATTTATGAAGCTGATATTATTATTTGTGTATGTAAAAATAACGAGCTGATTTCTTCATCTCCAACTATTGCTGCGTCCGGTGTTTGGGAATTTCAGCCGAAATAACCAAACAACGAATAAATTTTTCAATGTTTTTTTTTTTTATAGAATTCATTTATTAACATTATACAAATCTTTATAATAAAATGTTTCTTTAAAAATTAAACTTGAAACAACTTTTTCTTTCTTCGAAAGATGTGTAATTATTTCAAGGCGTCATTATTAATATAATTAATATGAAGAGCTTTGTTTATACCACTCTTTTTAATATATAAATTTCTACATGTTTCAAATACTTTATATATTAGTATATTGTTTATTCTGAAGAGGGAAGCTTTGTTTCTAAAACACATAGATATTTATATATTAAAAAGAGCGGTGAAAAAAAATTCTTCTTATTAATTATGTTGAAAAAAAAGTAGTTTTCTTGTTACTGATTAGTTACGAAGTTGGCAACACATCGCAATCCTTCAGAAAAATGGGGTCGAACTGATACCAAAAAATACAAGAATAAAAATATGACGCGAGGTTGAGTTCGGTCATAATATTCTAGTTGATTTGTCACGTGAAAGTTCTATCGGCTACAACAAACTTGTGGTTCACTCTTCACTCTTTTGATTCCAAAGTTAGTTCGAAGGTCTTCTGGCTCTGGTTTGTACCAGAATCCCAGAGATATTCCCAGGGAAGGTAAAACAGACTCATTACACGGAAATTATGATGGGAAGAAAACTCCACCGTGAAATATTTATGATACCTTTCGCTTAATCCCCCGTGAATTATTATTTAATTAAGATTTGTCAGCGTTCCTAATGAAAGCGCGTCATGATTTAAACGTCTTTTGGAAACCTGTGAACATTCTTAATATAGTTCACGTTAGTTTCTCGTGGAAATTCTATGTAGATAATCATGAGATTTTGACAAGTAGGAGTTGAAGTCGTGACTACAAAATAAAAGAGAGTGGACAAGTCCATATTTTTTTCTCATTTGCATGTGACGCATTGGGGTAGACGCAATAGATAAAAGCAACCCTTCGTTGATTGGAGATAATAAAAATAATAGAGACATTATACGAGTTGTTCCCATCCTCTTCTGTTTATTATTATGTATTTATTTTTTTTAACATGTGAATTCCGCACGAGAGTCTCAGCTGCTCCCAACCGTCTAGAGCCAGTGAAATTATGGCATCCATAATTGGGGTATGATATGAGGCCGAAGGTTTTGGAGAGGGGTAGGAGATGGGGATGAAGATTTGAACCCGCGACTTCCGGATTCGTAGCCAAGGATCGTAACCACTCAACCACGGAGACCGTTGAGTCAAATGATCGGAATATACTAACCGTCGCGTTTAGTCAGTCTTGTTCAATAAAATCTAAACATCGCGTCAAGCCTTCATCTTTACTCGACGGTTTTACTCTATACGGCAAGTTTTTGTTTTTTGTTGTTGTTTTTTATTTATTTTATTTTAGGTACTTGTAGGTTTAAGTTTACAAAATAACTCATTATATCTCTTATGCTATTACATATACATCTATAGATACAATTACATATACATATATATATATATTGATATTTTAAAAACTAATGATTTATTCTTGCTTAACTTAATGTGCTTTTTACAATCTATTTTAAATTTATTAATTGGTGTAATTTTGATTGGGTCCGGCAGAGCATTTTAGGATTTCATACCTTTATAAAATATACTTTTTTTGCGTATTGGCTTTTTCTTTTTCGATAACCTAATTTCCTTACACGTTCGTGTATTATGTCTGTGAATGTCCATGTTGTAAATAATTTTGTTGAAGAAATATATTGGTAACAAGTTGTTTATGATATTATGTATACAAATCAATACGTTCAACGTCAGCATTTGTTTTACTGTTAACTAAATTAATTCCTCTAACATTTTAGTTACTTTTGGATATCTATTTCACTTTAATATAATTCTCATTGCTCTATTTTGGAGAATTTGTAATTGGTTCTGTTCTCTGTCGTTACACAAGAAAAGTATCGTTGAGCAGTAGTTTAAATGTGGAGCAATAATAGAGTTGTAAATTGCAAGTGTCGTTTTTCTCGATATTTTTGGATGTATTCTTCCAAAAAAAAATCTTCTTTCCCAATTTTCTTTTTGATATATTCAGTATGTTTATGAAATTTAAATTTTGTATCTAATATAACTATCAAGCATTTCATATCATTTACATTTTCAATCATTTCGGCATCAATTTTTATTTTGTTTTCGCTGCATGTCTTCTTATGTCCAATTATCATTTATTATGTCTTTTTGTATTCAATTTCAGTTTGTTTATTTTTAGCCATCATGATACATTTTCTAGTTCGTTATTCAAAATATTGATTAATTCCTCATAATTATCTCCTATTATGTATATGTGTGTATTATCAGCAAAAAATCGTACTTTGCATTTTGAAAATATTTTTGCCATGTCATCAATATAAATAATAATACTAAAGGTCCAAGAACTGTTACCTGCGGTACTCCTAAATTATTCTGCATTGGTTTTGAGAATTTATTGTTTACTTTTGTTACTTGTTTTCGTTATTTCATATATTCTTCTAATAATTTTATAGTTATATCCGAGAAACCAATTTATTTAAGCTTTCTTATTAGTATTAGTTAGTATATCTATAGTTTCAAATGCCTTTTTAAAATCCAAAAATATTCCCAAGATAAAATTGTTATTATCTATTCTCTTCTTCCATTCTTCAACCACTATGTTTAATGCTGTTTCACAAGAGTTATTGGATTTGAAACTAGATTGTTCTTGATATAAAATACTGTGTTTATCTAAGTAATGCAAAATTTGTAAAGTACGAATGTGAAGACTGAGCATTATCTATTTTCCGTAAAAAAAGTGAAAAACACACACGTGTTACACAGAGAAAATAATATATAGAGTTTCCCTAACACGCAAGGGGATAAAAATAAAATAAGAGAGTTGGGGGCGAGCTAGGCGTACCGCCAATTTAAGTAATACAGCAACTAAGTAAAAAGGTTCGGCTTGTTTACAAAAACCGAGTATTTAGTTTAACCGTTTTGTAATTTGTTTACCGGAGTCATAATCACGCGTAACCTTACGTGAACGGCAGTGAACCGAAGCTGGTGCCAAAATGGGAGTCATATGATCTTTTCTTCAAGCCGTTCATAATTTATATAGGGTTTATCTGATCAATTTGGAAAGTATAATGGTCGATTTCGCACTATAAACTACAATCTCTATCAGTCAGACGTAAAATTTCGTAAAATTGATGCATCAAACAGTTTATCACAGATCAACATTAATAAACCAAAAAGAAAATCAACAAGGAGGATAAAATATATTTTTTATATGAAATTATTTATTTAGTCTATCACACAAATACGGCACATTTCTCTCATTTATCGCGGATATTAAGAAATTATAATGCTAATAATAAAATAGACATTTTTAATTAAACAATTAATCAATAAAAAAGTAGTTTTACCATTAATATCAAACTGGTAAAAGTGATGATGCCCTTTATTAAGTATCAAAACAGTGTACCACCAGCACAGGTGACAATAAGGAGTTAGTTTATACACCTACTTTATAATATGTTTTCGACTTTATAATATCACTTCTTTTTCATTATTATTATCATTTTTGCGGGATAATGTTTGTTGTTGTTTATTGTACTTAATGATTATTATTGCTATGTAAACATTCATGTATGTAAGTTTCGGCAATATTGCCTGTTTTATGTACTAAAATAAAATAAAAATAGGTCTATCAACTCTACTAACGTAAGTGGCTAGTTCCATTTTCGAAGCCATCGATAGATTGTGAAGTTCAATTAAGTCAGGTATAGAAAATGACAAGTTGTCGACAGGGACGTCGATTTTTCCAAAGTTTCAAGAAAACTGTGAACTCAATACAAAAGCACTTTGGAAGTTGTTGGTAAGTTAGACTTTAAGCTAATGAGGAGTGATCGTCTCTTGGTTACGTCTTAAGGATAACTACGTGCTTTTTGTGAACACCATGTCTTGTAAAAGCTTCGAAAGATGTAACTTTTATTTTAATCGCGGCTGTATGGAAACATTGAGTTATTAACTTTAAAATATTGTATTATTGCCAGGGTTTTGCTAATTTTATTTATTTAAATTTCAGAATGTTTGAAGCTGAACTTTTTAAAAATAAAATATCAAATTATTATTTTTTTTTAATACTGCCACTGTCGAAGATCGAACCCCGACTAACTACTTGGAAAGTAACTATGATTACCATTCCTGTAAAAAATCTTATATATTGTAATAGACTGCCCTGACCTTCTAATTCAAATTAACTTTAACATACCATCGAAACGTATTAGCCACACCAAACTGTTTTATAATTATATGTAGAATTTATAAATCGTTATTTAAATGTGAATAAAATATCATCTCATCAGAACACCTAGTTATGTTGGTACCATTGCATTTGGAACATGTGACGTCACTTGCGCATTATGTTTTTGCATTAGTACGGACATTTTTATTTTTCACTTTTGTTTTCTATTTTAAATATGTATTTTTGTAGTTTTATCGAAATTTAAACTTAATTTGGGTGACTTTAAGCTCTACGATTGTTGTTTAATATAAAAAATATTATTAGTGAAATAAATTAGAGTATTCATGAGCAAACCTTACGGACATTATGATAATATTGAAGCTCAATACTATTATTATTCTTAGATTAAAAGTTTCTAAAAAGGTGCATAATTTTATTTGCATATGTTTAGTTATTTACTATGAATATGATATAAACTTATATACGGTAAAGCTCATCCCTGTTTTGATATTTGATATTCTAATTTTAAAAATGCCATAGATTTGCAGCGTTTGAAAAATTGAAATTTTGAAAATTATTTTTATTATGAAAACTAACTTTAGAGAAGAAAAGAAATACTCGTATGGCGGTATTTAAGTTTGAACCTCATTATTGATAAAACAATTGGACTGGAGTTCCTTATTGCTGTGTTTTTGTAATAATTCTTGTAACCACTATATGAGGCCAATAAATTACAAACACATTTCCCACATATTACATCAGAAAGTTGACCAAATTATTTAACAGAAAAGAACTTCACCAATTATCAAGTACTCTATGTTTTTTTTCCCAAGTTTTAAGCAAAAATATTTTATAATTTTTTTCATGGACAATCTTTTTCTATAACACAAGCAAAAACATCTAACAAGAGAAAATGTGTTTAAATGATGTAACGTAATACTATACTATATGTATACAAAAAATAAACCAATATTTTTATTAAAGTGGGTAGGTACTCGATAAAAGATCATATATTCGCTTAATATAAATAAAATAAACAATTCCAGTGAAATTCCAATGAAGCAAATAAAAAGCTTTGAAAATCTATGGTTTCTGCAAAATAATATTATTTTAAATTCGAAATACAATATTGACCAAAGCGATGTTCAATACTCCAAGTAAAGCAAAGTGATTTCATCTTTGTTATTTTATCAACCGAACAAGATTAAAGAAATCTGATCAAAACAAAGTAGTGTAAAGCGGTTTATCGCATTGTCCCTCTCCGCCTCCCGAGGTTAAAATGAAAAAAAAAATACCCTTACCCCTGGTACTTAGAAGGCGACCTTTTGGAGATTGCTGAGCTTCTCGGTTTACGATTCCCACTGTCATCTCACTGATGGGTCGGGTTCGAAGAAGGCCGCTGAAATGTTTCTGCAGACTCATTGTATTTTATTTTGTAAGCATATAAATTGAAAAAAATCACGTTTATTTTCGATTGTTAATTTATCTAGAATGGTTATTTTAGTTATACGATTATGTTTCTGGCATTCTGCGAATTTGAGTTGTGATCCCAAGGGAAATCTTCTCTATATTCGAGTTACTATATATAATAACTAAAAAATAAAGCTTTTAAATACAAAAATGCCATTTCTTTGTTAAATTTCGGCGTACTTAAGGCGATCCACCGGCTATAATTTCAACGAAATCACGCGCTCTTTATGCAGGTGGCGATAAGGTTGAAAGTCCCGATTAACATCGGCTGCATGTTACGATTTACGCAAAAAACCATCACCAAAATGCGAGTTTTATTCTATTCTGTAAAGCTCAGACATATTTATTAAAATGTTTTACGGTCATATTCTAAAAAACTTTATTTAGCACATTGAACAATACGACAATATCGGAAAACGGGTTCGTAAGTAGGAAAGTTTGCGCTTTAAACATTTTTTTAATGTCTGAAACTTTTTTTTCGATACGTACGAATATTTGTGAAAATATGTCTTAAAGTTATGTTACCGCGAGAAGCGGCACGACAGTTGTTTTTGATGTAGTTAGTGTTAGGAAGATTTCCATGTTGTTTTCCACAAAATAAAATAATGCATTAAATAAACAAAATGTCCTTCTAAACGCTGAGTTATGTAAATATGTCAGAATATTTAAAACAATTGGGTAAAAAATATTTTCAAAAGCTCTAAAAATAGTTTATGTTCAATTTTGTCATTTAATTCTAAATACAGTAGAATTATAAGAATACTCATTGTCATAAATGACGTCTTAAATATTAGGTAGCCAGACTATTTAAAAAGTCACTAAAACATTCCACAAATAAATAAAAATATTTTGTTCTGTTTTATGATCATTTTATTGGCCTCTCAGTGCCAAGCGATTATGCACCTTAATATATAAGAACATCGTAGACCAAAAGCATTAATCATATAATATGATAAGAGCTCCTTGAATCACATCGAGTCAGTGGAATAGTGCACGTCGAAGTGACGTAAACGTAAAGTTACGTAAACGCGAGGGCACATAAGAAAAAAGGTCATAACAACTGTAAATCATTATGATATTAGTTATTACGAATTATTTCAGAAGCAGATTGATTTTTTTAACTAAACTGCCCTTTCATCAGCTGGTTCCTACGGCCAGCGGTGTAGAGTATGATAGAGTTCACCGCTGGAATCTTGTTCCTATGGGCGTTTGAAATGGTTGGTTGTAGAATTCCTTCCGTTATAGCGACCGTTTCATGTGCTTTGGATGGGACTCCGGATATTTCTAGTGAGTTTGAAAGCATTTTATGATCACTTTTGACTGCCCGTATTCGTAGGTTTTGTCGTTCAATGTTTGTTTTAATTTATCGATATTTGACATCATCGATCTTTCAGAGAGCTTGGATTGTTCCATTTTACCTATTAATTCATCATATTTGTCACAGAGAAAGTTTACAGTTTTTTGCCGTTCGGCCGCTTCTAGGATCATTTTTGGAAAAAGTTCCTTTTTTAGGTCATCTATTTTTGTATCTATGTGCAATATTAGGCGATTATTTAAGTAATTCAGCTGAATGTGGAGTTATAGGTGATGCACTGATATTTTTATGAGATATTGACATTATGATTGAAAATGAATGGTTCGAGATTTGAACCAGAGATGACGAGTACCGCTCAAATCCGATTCACTGTTTCGAATCTAAGATGATGGGAACATATAATATTATCGTTCATACAATAGGAATTTGTACCCGCTATGCTACTGTAAGTCAGCAGGAGTTTAGTTCAACAATTTTATACAATAAAATAATAGATAAAACCAATCAAAAATATTTACACAATAATAGAATAATACAGACAATGTTCACAAATTGATTTTAAATTTTTTTTTTCTGAAAACATTAGAACAGTTTTGTCTCATTAAGATTTAAGTAAGTATCACACAAGTTAAGAGACACAAAAACAGTAGTACAGTTTTGTTACAATGATAATAGACTCTTAATATTATAATAGAACATAAATAATTTTAAGAATTTCCGCAGATATCAAGGAGATATACAAACAAGGAAATATCATATTTGATAACGTCAATACATAAGGGGATATCATATTTGATAACGTCAATACACAAGGAGATATCATATTTGATAACGTCAATACACAAGGAGATATCATATTTGATAACGTCAGTACACAAGGAGATATCATATTTGATAACGTCAATACACAAGGAGATATCATATTTGATAACGTCAGTACACAAGGAGATATCATATTTGATAACGTCAATACATAAGGAGATATCATATTTGATAACGTCAATACATAAGCAGATATCATATTTGATAACGTCAATACATAAGAAGATATCATATTTGATAACGTCAATACACAAGGAGATATCATATTTGATAACGTCAATACATACGGCCACTTTCCAAAAGTTAATATTTTAGCATCAGTGAGAATTTTGTTATAAATCAATTGTTTTTAAATTCGTGTGACAACGCATTAAGTATAAATGGTTTTATGTATTCGAGGGTTCATTGACCATATTTATTTTGAAATATTCCCCTACTATTTCTATATTTTGTATGAATCGTGGATTGCATACATGACCTACCACTGCCTTATACGGGCTGTCAGATATATGTTGCAGTAATTTTTTTTGCCACAAAAGAGAACGAACAAGGAAATACATGCATTAATTTGATGTCTCGTCTTTACTTAAAAACTGTTTAGCTAACTAGCAACTTCACCATGGCATTTTGCATCAGCTGTACATGTTTTATGTTGGTCTTAGATATCTCTTCTCCCCAATAAGTTATACCATACCTTACTGTCGATTCTGATAGAGACAAAAAAAATAGAAAAATAAATAAATAAAAACAATAACTTTGTTTACATCACTTTTATTCGTTATATACTTTTGCCGACTACTACCGTATACTACGTATAGCTACTTATGGTATTGCGTAATAATACTATCAATATTTTGAAATAATAAATAATTCCGTTCCGACGTCCCTCTCGCCCTTAAATAGATTAAAAGCAAAGCAGCTCCAATACAGATATTTATTTTGTTCACTCAGAGTTCATCCCCAATGACTTTTGCCCATTTCGCATTATAAAAAACACAAACATAAAGTAACATTATAAAGAATTAAGAAAACAAAACGAAGAAAAAGGGAATTCTTAAAGATGAATCGTTCAACCTTTATGAGTAATTAATTTCTACAAATTAAATGATAACATTTCGATCCCTCCTGCATACTACACATAATTCATCTCCTCAGTTCTCGGCTACCTAATTAACACGGCTTTCACGATTCTTTGAGATGACCCAAATGAAGTAATTATCATTAGCAAACACAAAGATATTCATATTATCAATACCAAGAAAAAATACTGGTAATAATATTTAATTCACTCCGGGATGAAAGCGGACTGTCTTTGGAAAGTTCATAATTTCATTTCTAATTATTTTCGCAATCATAGAGCTTGAATGGATCCAGGAATATCAAAGATCAGTGCTTAATTTTGCATTTATGGAACTGATTGTTTAAGAAGAGAGATAATGTAAAATGTCGCTTAATGAAGCTGTGATCTATTCAGAGGTCTTTTATAAATCTCACCATCATAGAAGTAATGAGATCAGACAGATAGATTTTGTACAAGTCAAAGGTGACAGAGGTGTCAACTCTTGGACCATCGCTTAATGAAGCTCTGATCTACAGAGGACTTTTATAAATCTCACTAATAATAATAGTAATAATAATTGGATGATTTGTATATTACTACCATAGAAGTAACGAGATCAGACAGATAGATTTTGTATAAGTCAAAAATGATAGAAGTCATGGGTATCCCTGAAAAGTTAAAAATATAAAACCCACTCTACGTTTCAGATATTTGTAATTTTTTTATGTAGTTTAAACGGTTCCACGACAGTTGATCCCCTGATAGGTGGCTCCCGATAGTTGGCCTCCCAACAGTTAATCGCTTCGACAGTTGATCCCTTCAACATCTGATCCCTCCGACAGTTGGCCCCGCGACAGTTGATCCCTGCGACAGTTGATCCCTCGGACACTGGATTCCCTAAAGGCCTAAATGATTATTTCTGTTGTACGTCCTCATTAGTAAAGTAAGAATGCAGGGAGGATATGCGGCCGTATAACAAAAATCGATATACTTATATCTGCAGGCGTCTTGAGTGGAAAGTTCGGTCGGCTCAAATATAGGTATGTCGTATTTTGTTATTCGGCCGTATATCCCAACTGTATACTCCTTCGGAAATTCTGTATTATTCTTAGATGCCTGCAGATATAAATATATCGATTTTTCTTATTCTGCCGCGTATACTCTCTGCATACAAATGAGGACGCACAACAGAAATAATCTTTTACAATCGTCCAAGGGATCAACTGTCGGAGGGATCAACTGTCGGAGGGATCAACTGTTGGGGGATCAATTGTCAGGTGGCCAATTGTCTGGGGGCCAACTGTCAGGGGATCAACTGTGGGGTCACCTGTTGAAACACGTTTGAGAAAAATTCAGATTTGAAAAATGGATAAAAAAACCGATTTTGAAATATTGTGATAAAAACTGGGTATCTGGTATCAGAATTGATCTCTGGACATAGAGACGATAAAATCTCATATAACTTTCATATTAATGTAATCATTATAACGTAGACTAGAATTTAAACAGTTTGTCTGCTTTTTGGTTTGTATCTTTTTTAGGCATAATTTTTTTGGCAAATAAAGTAATCGTTATATAATTTTCCTAGACTATTAGCAAGATTGGCAAACAACTAAAGGATTCCTTGTTGCGCAGAAATAAGGCTTGTTTATTTTCAAGACCTCCGGCTTTTGAGAAGACATTTTTAAATATTAAACCTCAGCGTTTTTGAATTTCTGAGAATCTCGGAGTACTCCCGGTCCAACCTTAACGTTGTATTATTCACCAGCCCTGCAAAATAATAATGTACGAATCCCTCAGGCTAGATTTTTTTGTGAAAAACAATATTTATGTTAGCTCTAATTTTCGGAATTTTAATATGGACTTCGGGGGTAATGACGATTTTGGCGAAATCCGCAGCATACCGTGGAGAATATTAAAATGCGGGATATAAAAATTCTTTTAAATTGAAAACATTTCATTTGAAAAACATCACCATCGGAATAATTTACTCATTAATTTTAAACATTTCTGCTTAAAAAGTAAGGTACAATTTATTTTACGTTACTATTTCAACAGAAATCATTACTGTTTTAAATAAATGAAAATGAATCATTTTGTTTCATCTACCAATTTAATATCAAATATCAACATATTTCAGAAAGAATTGTTTTTTTTTTTTCATTTTTTTATTTTATTTATTCAATTCAGAAAAACTTTTTGCAGTAAGAACACTTTGTCTGTCCAACTGGGAAGTTCCTGTTGTACATTATATTAAGTTGGCAAGCTTTCTTCATATTGCATAATAAATGAGAGAATAAAAAAAAATAAACATGGTACAATAGAAAAAGTATAGACACATTATATATTACGTAACAGTTAATCTGATTGAAGTGTGAAGTTAGATGGGTAATGGTTATAGAATGTATATAACAATTTGTATCAAAGTTTAGTTGTGAAACATGTTGATAATAATTTGTTATTAAAATAACTGTTACAAAAAAGTAGTTCATTATTATCCATTTACAAGGGGCCTCAGAGTTATTTTGCAATTGTTGAAGATGTTAATATTATTGTGTTTTAGCATTTTACCATTAAGATCTAAATGGCTCTCTGCCAATCACTTTTAGAATATGGTATTATCGGATGGGGCAGTGTTAATGATAATATTCTTAATTTACTCATTAGAACACAAAAATCAATCAATAAAATTATACTTAAAGTCCCTGTAAGAACTAGCACTGATAAAATCTTTAATAAACTTAACATAATGTCAATAAAACAATTATACTCTAAAACAATACCGCTTTACATTCATAAATACAAAAAACAAGAAATAACAACAAAAACAATAGATCTCGGAGTCAAAAACACATCCAACAAGGAACCGCAAACACAATATTTGGAGACAAAAACTACTTGTACTATGGTACTAAACTCTCCAACAAAATCCCACTATCCTTTAAAAATCACAACAACCATAATAAATATAAAAATCAAGTAAAACCCTGGATACGTTATATAGGGAGATCTAAAATAGAATATATATTAAAACCAAATACACACTAACACCAAAACTACTCAACTTTACTTAAAACACCTTACTTAGGGTTTTTTTTTCATCAATCCATCAATTTAATGTAACGTAATTTCGTATTTTGTAAATGAAATCCTCAGCACGAGAAATCCCAGTCAGGATATCATTATTTGTTATTTTTTTATAAAAAAGACGATAATAATACATCATTATTATTATTATAGAAGTTAACATTAACAAATCTCCAATAAAATATGAAAAAAAGTAAAAAAAAATATATAGCAACTGTCCTAACTCAAACAATATCCGTGACACTATGTAGATTGCAAATAAATTCGTGTAAAATCTTGGAGTCATACAGAAAGATAGCAGCCAAAAAAATAGGGAATTAATTGAAGGTGCTATTGATAGTTCTTAAAATGAAACATGTAAAGCAATAAAGTATCATTAGCTTATTTGGCAGAGGGCTGATCCCGGATCGACCCAGAAATTCAAGCTTTGAGTCTCAGATGCGACCGTTACCTTTTTTATTTTCTGTATATTTTCTGCTTCATATGTCAATTGACTTCTGTTCAATATTTTTTAATATTCAATAATTAAATATCATTATGAGCATCCAAGCTTCAATAAGTTAATTCAATAAAAATTGAAAATTATTTTTCTGTCAGAATTTTTAGAAAAGAATTCTAGCTGAGTTTCATAATTATTTTTGATATCTTTGTTATACTTCTCCGAAGCAGGTACAGCTTTATTAAAAATGATTTAAATAGAAATTAATAATTATGTAATAACAGGGTAGAAACATGATCTTATTTTGAATGTTTTTCACAATGTTCGAGAACAAAATTACATCTGTTGATTTTGTACGTATTTGATTAACCGAAAACTTTTATGTTTTCAATTTCCACCATAACACACCGAAAAAAGTAGTTTACACATCCGATTTCGGCCTAGAATACTGTTATATTTATACGTATTTATTGATATGATAGTAGGTCGGTGGATGAGTTGGCATCGTGTCTGGTTCTTACCCAAACGTCATAAGTTCAATTTCTAGGTTGTCTCCCATTACGACAGGAGTTTTTCAAATATTTTCAGGTTATTCGTAACCTGGGAATGTTTGTCTTTCTTAAAAAAAAAATTAATTGATTTATTTATACTACAGTAAACCTTCTGTGATTAGTTTTGTGGAAGGAACTAAAATACAAGTATCATAGTTACTAAGAGTGGAAACCTAAATGAAAATAAAGGAAACACCAAGAAGTATGTAGTAACAAAAAAAATCACAAGCTTTTATTGAACCCTTTGCAAGTCAAGATTTTAGGCCGAGAATTCTCAAAAACCTGGAGTGTTTTCATTGTCTGTTGCCGTGCCGTACGCGAGCTGGGTGTAATTTCGTAATTACTGACTTATTTTGCAAAATGATGTTTTGTAAATTTTTATTTTCCGGATAATATGTTTATGTATTCATAAAATTTGTTTGTATGTATCTGTTTACTTTTATTTATTAATTTGAAACACACATTATTTAACAAAAAAATAAGAAAGCTTTTACTGCCCAACTAGGAACAAATCCCGTTTTAGGACAGTCAAATTGACAAGTTTAGTTCATATTAAGTGCCATTATACAAAAATAGAAGGGAATAAAGCGAGTATTAATATAGTATGGTAATATAATATATATAGAAAAGTACAAAGAAATGCGAAGAATATTACAGAAAAAAAAATTGTATATACCAGATAATTGAGAATAGTATTAAAAATTAATATAGAACAATAGTTTAGTTCAAAGAGATAAGAAAAAAAAGTATAGAGTAATCGTTTACGTATACCAGATAATTTGTGTATGGTATAATAGATAAGTACTTATGAAGATATGAGAAAAATATCATAAGTAGTTTCCCCAGAATAGCTTCATGTGTTTAGAGAAATGATTTTTTCTGTCTAACGTTACATAAAAGATTTTAAAAAAAATGAACATATTTTGGATTTACTATATTTTTCATAAAGTAAACTAAGCACCCTTCACAAAAAAAGTATATTAATGTCAGGTTTTCCTGTAAACAAGAACTGTAACATGACTTTGAAAACCGGAAATATTCGTCACGGTGACAGAATATTATTTATTTTTCCAGTTGGCGCGCGTCTGTGACAATCGACAATATTTTAAACGTAATAATAATAATAATAATCGGATGATTTTTATAGCGCCGCTTTTGTGAGAAATCACCTCAGGGGCGCTGTACAAATATTACTTCCTATTCTTATATTACGTCTATTCTACGAATTTATTATTTTTTTTTTTAACATTTATTTTCTCTTTTTGGAAAGGCTATCATTACACATTATTTATAGACCATATAAAGAGATGAAGTTAAATTATCAAAACTAAATTTAATGTTAAATTGAAAAAAAAAGAAGCTAACTGTATTTATTCCTTCCGATATATTGCAAGACGCTAATACAAATGATAGAGTGATTGTTTCCATTATATTCAAGAATGTATTTAAGCTAAGACAAATAATTATTATCCATATTTTTTAGGATAAATAACACAGAATACTCTTAAAAGGGTGGAGCGGCGGGGGAGGATGGTGGCCGGTGGGATTTAACGTAGTAATATTCAATAAATGAATAAGAATTACATAAATTTTAATAATGAATTTTATGCATTCCTGATGAAGAAAACATCGCTTTCGAAACAGGTTGATATCTATGTATATTAATAAAGCGGTGAATACAAAGTAATTTTTTCTTTCATTTATTAATAATGACGCCACAAAGTGAATACCAATCGTTTGAAGAAGTTATAGAATAATTGCTTTATTTAAACAACTGTTCTTAATATAATAAATATATACACGTTTCAGCTGCAAATCTCCCCTCATCAGGATAAACAATATACTAAAAATAATGTCAAGTATAGGCAAATAATAAACAAATAGATCAAATTACTGAAACAAATTGAAAATAAGTAATAAAGTAATTAATTAAAAAATGTTTAAAAAAATTTATGATGCATTAAACAAAAAATTACTTTTATTATTAATATAAATAAAATCAAGAAAATAGCAAAACGTCAAAAATAAAATAACATTTATTACTACTAAAATTTATATTAATGATATTGTAAATATAGTTATTACTGTGAAAATAAATTTATGGTATGACTATTTAATTTATTTATTATTTTTAGTATCTAATTGACTATTAACATTTTTATTATGTTTATTCTGATGAGGGAACCTTTGCGTACGAAACATATTTATAATTATATATTAAAAATAGTTTCCCTGAATAATGTTTCAAAGACCCAATCATGTCCGATTACGTCTAAAAGGGATCGAAATGAATCTAGTCTCCTTTAATGGATGCAATCTTCCTGACAAGCCCTCCATTGATAGCTTGGTGTAGCCTTAAGTGACCAGCTCAGGTATGGGGGCTCCATCGAAGCCACAGTAAAGTTAGCCTATCAGAAGCTGGGTGTACTAGGGACTGCATATAATTTAATAATACATAAATGCTGACCCTGTACAAATTGTAAGTGCTCACCACTGTAAAATTTGGCAGCCACCTCTGGTCGGGAGCCCCAAAATATCTGAAAAAAAACCCTTGACTGTGCAGAAACGGGCGGTTCGTTTAATAAATTCACCAATCTTAACAAACGGATTGCAATCTTTTGAGCGCAGACGTCAGGTGGGATTGCTATCTTTGTTCTACAGGTATTTTAACGGAAGATGCTCGGACGAACTACTGTCGTTGATTCCTTCTACACCGGTGCCCAAGCGGGAAATATTTGCACACGGTTGACATTTGTCACATGAGAATGGGTCGCTTCTACGACTCGTTCTTGTTTTCAACAGCTCGGCTGTGGAATGATCTGCCAGCCTCTATATTTCCTCCCTCCTACAATATGTGTTTCATCAAGATCCCAGTTCACTCCTTCCTATTCTCTAAATGACTCTCCACACAGCATCCCCAGAGATTATATAGGACTTGAGGGAAATTATTTCCCCTAAGGCCTCCTGTGTGTCCTGTACAAAAAAAATTGGTATAAAAAAGTAATTCTTTTTAATTTTTTTGAATTATGACGCCATAAAGTAATTACGCATCTTTTCAAGAAAGTAATAAATTCATCAAAAATAAAACAATTACTTTGTTTATAACCACAAATGGTTATAAATAAAATTTATTGTTTTATTTTTATTAAATATGTCTAACCACAAAGTGACTACTTTCTATAAAAAAAAGTTGTAATATTCGTTTGCCAATCGAATAAAATTCTATTTGAGCATTGTAAGAAGATATTTGAGAATATGACCATTCAGAATCGGCTCCATAGCGCGTATTGGGGTCCAATGCTCCATATCGCGAAAAATGCCTATTGTACTGTATTGGAAAGGGTAATTTAACAATCAACTTGTGGAATGTTATCAAATTTCTAATGAAGGTACTTATTAATTTATCACAAGTGTAGTGGTATCAAAGGCATTTTTTTACAATCCACTAAAAGTATACAATATTGCAAAGCACGTTCGCTAAATGAAAAATACCTTCGTAAGAGTCAACGCTCATTCCGTTACGCTACAGAGGAATAAAAAAATAATAGAAAATGATCAATCATTATTTAGAATGTCCTGGAAATGTTTCCTAACGAACCTTTTCCGAGATGCATTGGTCCGGAAATAACTGGAAAAGTGCTCTTTTTGCGGAACTTGTTCTTCTTTTTGCAGTTGAATTTTAAATCCCGATATTAATACGCTGCTACTAAATAAATGATTGTTTTTCTCGTTAATGTTTCAGGAATGAGAAAGAAACGACGACTAAAGTTTTTATCAGTGAAATGGCACAAATTTGAAGTAGATACTCCCTAAAATAAGTATTCCACGAAAGCTCGAATATTTGCTTGGAATTTTTCTCGCTTTTATTCGTTCATCTTCCATGCACCCCTCCGCTTCAGCGTGACTTATCTCGCTATGATGTGATATTTTCCGCCGCTCCTCGTCCAGGGAAATCGGAAAACTTGTATTGAATTTTCTGCTCCGATCGCGCTGTCATAAAACTGATTCATGAATAATTGATGAAGCCCATTGAATTAAGCGTACTCGGATAAAATTTTCCACTCAAATTGGCACTACAGTTATTTATATCCATGAAAAAAATTTATGAAACAAACGTTAAGGTATATTTCAGTCAAAACACAATTTCAGAGCAATATAAGTTTTTAAATATAGATTTTTCTAACTCATGTAAACGGGTCCAACTTGAAGTCTTTTGGCCTCCATAGGATATGCATCAGATGACGTCAACTAAATGTTGTTATTAATTGTTTTTGTGTTTATTTCGTAGAACTTCGTTTAATATATATTTTTGAATTTAACTCAAATCAAATCTAATACATTAATAAACGAACGAATGATCCTAATATAACATTAATTAATAAAGTAAAGACAATTATTTATTCACCACTTTTCAACATGTTCACACTACCAAAACAAAATAATACATTTAAAGAAATCAATTAAGAAAAAATTGTCATTTTAATACGGGGAAAACACATTTTAAATGTGAAAACCTCAGAGAATAGACAATTTTAAATTATTTTATAACTAAATCGGTTCTACCGATAATAAGTAATTTTTTTAACACCGTCCAAATTAAAATTGGGTGGGAGTAAATAAAATGAATGATAACATTACTAAAATTGAGTTACATAAATTATTAAAAAATATATATCATTATTTACGTCTTAATAGCATCCGACCGGTATTGAATGACGTCAAAAATGACACAAAATATTTAGATTTTTTGGTTTTTAAAATACATTTATACGAATTAACTTATACTCTAAAACCTACATAATATTGTACATGCGTTTGATATTTTACTTATTTGAATCTACTTTATTAAAGTTATAAGATTAATTTTCACTGGAATCTCTCATTACGTAATAAATGGAATAATTATTAACAACGTATGGCGAAAATTCCAGCCTCGAAAACATGAAACAAAGGGAATGAAAAATAACGTAATTTTTTGGGATTAAATGGAATTATGGTCGGCGGACGAAATTCAATTTATAACCATTTGTGCGAATGAAAGCTCGAATTTGGCGAATTTGTATTTAAAACAAAGACATAAAACCACATATTTAATTTTCAACGTTGCCCGCAGAGGAAAGGAATCATTGTGTGTGTTCAAAATGAATTAAAATAAAATATCATAGAAAAGGTCAGGAATTAAAAAAGTCGAAGTTTTAACACGTTTTAACGATCTAACTTACCATCACGCCGTTTCTCCGCAGGGGTAGGCAGAAAAGTCGGACCGCCAAACAATTCGATTTTGGCATACACTTCTTGATTCATTCACATTCATAGATCGTCTCATACATTCTCTTCTATAATTCCGTCTTCTGACTGAAATGTTAGTTTCACTTGATCGTGCCATGTATTCCTCAGGCGTCCCCGGCTTCTTCTTCCATTCACATTCACGTCATATGTTCTTATTATACTCTTTTATTCGTTCATTCGCTCAACATGCCCAAACTATCTAAGCCTACCTTTCTTAATCTTACTCATTACGCTTACATCAGCCTCGCATTATTTACGAAAATCAATATTTTTCACACGATCATATATGGTTTTACAACACATTCGCCTGAGAGATCTCATTTCTGCGGCATTCAGTTTACTTTCATCCTTTCACTGCCAATTCCTTGACTCACTGCCATGCATCAGGGCTGGTTTCAGCACTCCATTGTGGAATGCTAGCTTCGCTGCGCAACATGTTTTTAATATAAATATTTTATCATACAGTAGAAAAAGAACCTGAAACGGTCACTGAAAGGTAAGAGCAGGCAAAATGCAGCTGGAATGTGATTTTCCCAGCAAATATACATCGGAAACGGAGATAATTGGAAATATGTTCATGGCGGCATGTATTTTGGATGAAAGCATTTAAATATGCGTAAAATGACATTTCAGTAAAACCATCCATTATCCATCCGTAGCCGTCATATGTGTATATTTATATTTGTAATATCAAATCAACATTGGAGGATCCCAGCGAAATATTTTCCCCAGGGCCTTTGTCATCTTTGATAATGCTGTGTGGAGAGAATTAAAAACTATTATTGGTAAAACTCTTCTTCTGTCTTGATCTTGTCTAACGATTAATCTGATGTAATTTGATCAATACTTGTAATATCGGCAACACCGTGCTGTGAAGAACTAGTTAAATCGGTGCCGTTGGATCAAATCGCAAGTGCGCCCCACTGTAGAAATTGGTAGTCACCTCTGCTCGGGAGCCCCAAAATATCAGAAAAAAACCCTTAACTCTCCCCATGACGGCCTCCATGGTCGAGGGGTAAGGCTCTCGACTACGAATCCGAAGGTCGCGGGTTCAAATCCCGGCGTGCGCAAGTAAATTTTATTTAATTAATTTGTGTTGTTTCACAATTAATTAAATAAAAATAATATATAGTATATTTGCGCATGTTCCAGAGTGGAAGATACTCTCAGTATCGCCCTGGTGAAAGACCAACATTCAGAATTGAAACGTTGCTTGAAATGGCTTTTAGCCGTGTTTGGTGACCAGATCTGAATAGCCAGATATTTCCCCACCTTCCTCTTCCCCTTCTCATTCCCCTCCCCAATGCCTTCAGCCCCACAACATTCCCGATTGGGAATGCCATAGTCTCACTGACTCAAGACGGATGGGAGCAGTTGGGACTCATGTGCGGTATTCATATAAAAATAAAAAAAAAAGAAACAGGCGATCCGTTTGATAGATTCACCTATCTTAACAAACGGATTGCAATCTTTGGAGCACAGATGTCAGATGGGAATGGTGTCCTTGTTCTATCAATATTTTAATGGAAGATGCTCTGAGGAACTAACGTCATTGATTCCTTCGGCACCGGTGAATAGTCAGGAAACACGCCAAACGCGCGCCCAACATTTGCGCACGGTTGACATTTGTCACACGAGAACGGGTCGCTATTACGATTCGTTCTTGTATTCAAAAGCTCGGCTGTGGAATGATCTGCCGGCCTGTGTGTTTCCCCTCTCCTATAACATGCGCCTCTTCAAGACACAGGTTTACCCCTTCCTATCCTCCAAAAGACCCTTCACACAGCATCCCTAAAGATGATATAGGCATTAAGGTAAATTATTTCCCCCAGAGCCTCCTTTGTGGAGTTACTGTAAAGAAAAAAATGTAGTTCTTCAGAAAATTTGTTATATACAAAACCCTTACGTTTCAATAATCCACATATTTGAGAATATTGTGAGTACGAGGTTATGCACTAAGGAGACTAGGCGGAGTTCAACGTTGACGTTGAATTTTCGAGTGATGGCCCGTGAAACCGAGAGATTGACTGAAGAATAGTTACAGCAAGTGAAGTTCTCATGGGGAGCAGAACTAAGTGCCAAAACTATGTTAGCAGTGCATTTGATGAGTCTTCCTAACTTTACCGACGAACACCAATGTGGTGATTAACGAGTAACTGCTTTCAAGTGTCCATATTGTTCAAAGCAATGTTTCATTTATTTTTTATTGTATAATATTAATAACATATAATGGGAACTTGTACCCGCTAAGCCACTTGTAGCTTGTCAGCAGGAGTTTAGTTCTACAATATTATATAATACAACAATAAATAACAATCATACAAATGTAGCGAAATAATGGAAATCTTTAGTTAATTTTAGAAAAATTGATCAATGTAAAGTAAATGAAAACAGCGTGTTAGTTTTGTTATAGAGATACTATAGTCCAATTTCATTTTATCGATTTAAATAGTTTTATAAAAAATATTAAAATATCAGCAAGTATTAAATTGAGAAATAGAAAAAATAAATAAAACAGCTGTACAGTTTTGTTACAGTGAGGTTTGACTTAATATAATAGTATTAGGATGATGATCGTATTGTAAAATTTTTGTGTACAGTGCCAGGGAACATTTCTTCATCCCGTGTCAACTGTGGTTAGTGGTGAATAAATGTGGAGATAATCTTCTCTACCCAGTGAGCGGGCTGTCTATTGCTATTGTAGGGCTTTTTATTTATGTTTATTTCAAAGAATTCTAAACTGTGTTTAATGCGCTAGCGACACTTGCTGATGGCAATCTTATATTTAAGCACGCTCACTAAGGTAATGGAGGGTATAAGATGGAATTTGGTCGGAGATGGAGGGGATAATTTTATGATGATCACATATAAATAACACCGTATAAATTAGGCTTTCCAATAACATCCCGGCAATAAAAGCTATTGAAAACCACTAGATCGTGCATAACAACTTACCACACCCGTATATATATATAGAATTAGTTCTTTGATCTCAAATTACGGTCGATCGCGTTTGAGAGATGTAAATGACTTAAAACCTCCGTTGAAAGTTGTCATTGTATAAATAAAATTTACGTTCCGGGAATCTCTCAAAGACAAAACATAATTTCATTTAGTCAATTCGCAAAGCGCGTCATGTAATTCTCTCCAATTCAAAACAAAGAACCGCCGAGATCAAAGACTTTTCAACTAGTTGGGAAAATAGACCGAAACGCTTTCGCAGAATAGTGTATTTATATGTGGAGGATTACAAATTAGAACGTAAAAGTCAATAATTGTTTAGCTTCGAACTGCGACAAAACCTTTAAATAGTATTCAATGTACGGCTATTATTTTAAGTGTTTTTCGTCGGTCTGTCTTTACCGCCCGAGTAATGATACCCTTATTTAGAAACTTGGCACTAAAATTATAGTCGTAAATATGAACAATGTTCGTGGAAACTTTCTAATCCATAATATGTATTATTATTTGTGTTGAAATGATCTCCGACACCCCTACACAAAGTTCAATAACCTAAACCAAGTCCAGGAGCGCTATTCTGGTTCTTTTTAAGAGGAACATACAAAACACAATTTTGGATTTGAGGCCAAAATAATCAACCCAAACCTAATGATCTTTTTTTAAATCAAAAAGTATAGTAAATATCTAGTACGGATTAGAACTAATTTATTTATTTTTGTTTTACATTATGAAAAATAGGTCATTAAAGGAATTGATTTTTCGCGATTTTAGAGGCACCTTTAACAATTATTTGGGGGCTAACGGTGATTTAAAAAAAAGTTATAACCAGTTTACTTTGAAAATATAATAAAACATGAAATAAAAAATAAAAAAATAAAATTTACGTTGGAATACAAATTTTCCGTATATAATTTGAAATATCGAACAGAGAAAACGTTTTTTTTTTTAATATTTTGTTTTCATATTTTTATTTACGCAATCACATTTAAATATATGATAATTTTTTTAAAAACTACAGTAAACCCGGAAATAATTTTCTTATTACCTTTAAAATAATGAAAATGATTTTTTTTTCATGGCATGTATTTCATAAATTAAAACAAAAATAAATTAAATACTTCTAATCCGTACTAGAAATTTACTAAACCTTTAATTAAAAAAAATATATATATATATATATATATATCATGCGATTTGGATGGATATTTTGGGCTTAAAACCTAAATTAAGTTAAGTATGAAACAGGGAATTCCGGAGAGACGAAATAAAAAAAATCTTATACAGATTGTTAAGAGATTATTTGAAAACACAAATTAATGAAATATCTTCAAGAGGCTAGGATTTTAACCAAAACTTTTAAAACAATTACATTATATTATAATGCATTTATATTTAATTTTTAAATATAATAAATATGTCTTTTAACGCAGTATTACGTTTTGTAAAAGGTTCCTACCTCACTAGATAGTAATGACATTTTTTTGTCACTAATTCTAAAAGTGACATTTTCCGTCGCGGTTAATCTATGCCGACCGTAGAGGTGGGTCATTCCACTTATTTTACGAGCTCGGTTCGAATTCCGAGTTCAGCCACACGGATTTGATTCTTCGTAGTCGGTCCTTTGTTCCTTTCGGTCCGCCCGGGTCCGCCGCTCCAGAAGCAAAAACCGTTTATATTATGCTATTCAATAGTTTCTGACTACAATCTAAAACTTAGTCCCTGAGGCTTCGGAACGAGTGAATCCGGATTTGCAAACTCTGAGTGAGTCCACCGCTTTCGGAATCGGATCCATTAGACTCAGTCCGGCCGGAACGACTCTCTTCTACGCAGCGCCTGCCGTCAGGAAGATTATCGTGCCAAAAATGTCGACATCTATAATTTTGGATCATTTTTATTAACTAATGTTTACAGTAAATAATCACCTAATTGACATCTTAGTCAATATTGAGTTTTTCTCTTGTTAAAACTAAACAAATACTGATATTTTTAATGAATGACATTCGGTTAATAATAGGTGACGACTGTCATCCGAGAGAACCAGAACCGCAGTTAAGCAAGAAGTTTTTAAGCCCAAGGAAAAAAAAGATAAGGAATCTTCCTTTAAAAAAACGAGAATCGCGCTCCAGGTGTGAAAAAGCAGGATTTGTGATTTGCAAAACAAACGAAAAATACTGTAATTTGGGAGCTTTATACGCCAGTAAAACTATTAATAATATCGATTTTACCATTGATGGTAATAATATTCTTTTAGTAAAGTGTTGTCGCGTCGTGTCGGAGTCGATAGACTTTTTTGGTGTCCAGCAGTTTTTATTAGTTCACTCTCGTTTCCTCCAACCTATCATTCTGACACTTGATTAATACACGTATTACTGACTTCGGGACTGCTTACATATCGCCAAATATTTTAAACTCTTTCATAAATGCCACTATGCATATAAGTAAATGCATATAAGTAAATGGTTTGAAAATATTTTACGAAGTGAATCCTCATAGAAACAGCAACACTTGCTAGGTTCCAAATAGTATCTCAAAAAGACCGAGACTTGCCCAAGCGAAGTGTTTAAAGGTAATAAATAATTAATCACTCCACTTGGATAAAACATATTTTACATAGTCTATTATAACAGTTTATTGAAATGCTAGGGTTGATATTTTCAAGATGGTTTGTATTTTTGTTGCCGAAATAGGAATCATATTTTTTGTATTACTACCTCCCGTACCTGGGGTTCTTCGTGTAAGGGATTGACTTTTTGAAGGAAAATAACAACATTGTGTCTGCAGATGCAGCTCTGATAGTTTTGTGATTCTCAATCTCGACATACCTTGTTTCTTGGGCCTCTACTGGCAGTTTGAAATGCATTCATTTTGTCTTTATTGATTTCTACTTATCCTTTGGGGATTTATTTTATTAATATACTTTCTTTATTATTTAATTAAAATGACACTCTCCTGATATGAAAGAGGCGTGAATCATATATTTTTAATCGTGTAAAGTGTATATTTACCGACGTGTGAAATTTTACATAAAACATTAAGAAGGTGTTAAAATGGAAAGGTATAGAGTTGTTGGAGATAAAACAGTACTGGACCGGTATTTTTTCAAAATAATGCAAGGCTGCTGTGGGCGTGTGAAAAGGAGTATGCGGAAGATGCTAGGATGGGTTGGTTGCACATGAGAAGCTTATGGAAAATGAAAGGAGTGTCAGGAGAATAGATGACTCTGGAGTGAATGATAGCGGGGTTCGGGGATGCCCAAGGGAGACTAGAGCCCAGAAGAAACAACAGAAGATAAGAAGATACAAGAAGAGAGAAGAGACTAGAAAATCCAAAAAGAGAAAACAAGAGCTCTGAAGAGACAAGAAAAGAGAAGAGACAAGCAAATCCAAGAAGATATAAGAAGAGCCAAGAAAAGACAGGAAAAAACAAAAAGAGACAGGAAGAGCCAAGAAAAGACAAAAAGAGGCCAGAAGAGACAAATAAAGTTAAGAAGAGCCACACGAGACAAGAAGAGCCAAGAAAATGAAAGAAGAGGCAAGAAGTAAAAAATAAAAAAAAATAAACGCTTAATGGGTTCTTTTTTAATGTAGCAGCCGGTAAATCACAGAACATTCTTTAGACAAAGGAGTTTTTATATAAGGAGCTTTCCTATATCATACGTTTAATGACAGGATAAAAACTATAGACACAAATAAAAATTATTTAAATAAATTATTAGAAATCCTTTGTAAACTGAGGTTGGTGGTTACGAATTACCCATGTCGTCCCTAAGGTACGCCCAATGTCGTAATTAGTGTGAAACACTATGCTTGATGTTACCATTATTATTATTTACTTACTATCATTTGTTTATTTATTATAATTTAACTTTAAAAAAATATATATTTATTATTTATTACTTACGTAATATGATTATTAATTTTAATGTCGGTACCCAATTCGTAGAAACGTTAATGTAACAATATTGTTCTCTTAATATATAACCTGTGTGCTATTTTTTTATTTTGTAAAATTATTAACCTCAACACAGCCTTATCCTAGTGGGTTAAGAATTCTAACGTTCAAAAAGATACAATCTAAAGAAACAATAAATAACATTTATCTTTGCTCGGAAAGGTTTTTTTCAATTTGGATTAGTGTTTCAGGCTAATAATTATTGTTTATAAAAATAATTGTTACCCTTTGCGCTATGCACAAAAATCTTGTCTTAAGTTTTTAAGAACTTTAGTTTATCAATTAATAAACAATAAATAAATTTATAGTAATATTTTTCTAATTATTTATCAATTATTAATTACCTAATTTTATTTACTTAATTTTATTAATTATAAACAATAATAAATAGCCATGCTCTCCCTCTTGTCATGGTCAGTATGGTCACCCGATAATTGTGGCAGATTCCGGAGCCACAATAGTTACTTTGCAGTGAAATTATTTCATTAAAATTATTATTGTTGTCAACTCTAAATGTTCTGCACAACTTACTGCAGAATTTGTAATTTTATTAATTTTGTAAAAAGGTTCAATTTAAATTGCAAACTTGCTTATCTCCACACGAGACTACCCTAGTGAGATAAGAAACTTGTGTTTTTTTTAATTTTGTGAAAGAAAATAATAAAAAAAAAACAATTAAAAATACCCTTCCCTGCAAATTCCAATATATGTGCTTATTAGGTTGTCATGTAAGCCGGTTGATTAAACTCCAACCTCCTTCCCATTCACAGAACACGTGTTCGAAGTCATAACAGTGTCTCCTAATTGTACCGGTCGCCCCGGGACAGGTGTTCTCCTGACTGGGGTGGCACGTTTGTATCGTATCGTATCGATATTAATGACATATTTGTAAATTAAATAATATGTTATAATATATTCCTGACTAGGGAATGGGACCTCCGAAACCGTTCGAGATTATTAACAATATTGTTTAAAAGACTCGCCTGTCCATGAACATGTTTGTCACTAGTTTTAAGTCACTAGATACAGGTTTTAGTTGTAAGTCGCTACCTATATAAGTCTTAGATGTAAGTCACTAATTATATAAGTCTAAATTAGGTAGTTTCTGGATATAAATCTAAGTTGTAAGCCATTAAAAATAAATCTAAGATATGAATTATGAGATATAAGTCTAAGTGATTAGGAATAGGTTAGATAAATTATGTTGTAAAGCGCCCCCATGAAAACGGCGTTGTAGAAATAATCAATGTATTATTATTATTATTATACGTTAAATTGAAGTGGTTCAAAACAAATTTAAACCCTTATGTAATGTATTAATAATATTCACTTGAACCTGTCACATAATTTCATGTTATTGAGACCCTGTGAAAAAGCTCTTGATGCTGGATCCATTTTCAGCTCCGTCTCAACTGTTGCTTCCACCTCTCTGCACCCGTCATTATGTATTTATTTGTAAGAAACAAACAGCTTTTAATACAAATATATATACGAAGGAACTTTAACAAAAGGTAAGACAAAAAAGTTTCTTTTGCTAACAGTGGTTAATTACAGATGTTTTATTTATGAAACCCTTGACTCTGTGCAGAAACGGGCGGTCCGTTTGATAGATTCGCCTATCTTAACAAATGGGTTGCAATCTTTGGAGCACAGACGTCAGGTGGGAATGCTGTCCTTTTTCTACCGGTATTTTAATGGAAGATGCTCCGAGGAACTAGCGTCATTGATCCCTTCGGTACCGGTGCATAGTCGGGAAACACGCCAAACGCGCGCCTAACATTTGCGCACGGTTGACATTTGTCACATGAGAACGGGTCGCTTCTACGATTCATTCTTGTGTTCAACAGCTCGGTTGTGGAATGATCTGCCGGCCTCTGTGTTTCCTCCATCCTATAACATGGGTATCTTCAAAACCCAAGTTCACTCCTTCCTATCCTCTAAAAGACCCTCCACACAGCATACCCAAAGATGATATAAGCCTTGAAAGAAATTATTTCCCTCAGGGTCTCCTGTGTGGAGTTACTGTAAAAGAAAAGCTAACAAAATGAAAAAAAAAAAAATTAGAAGGAAGGGGGAGAGAAAGTGGAATATAGGATCGGGAAAGGAGATGCTCTCGATACATTTTATACTCATGCATCAATTTGTGGTCGTACGTATTACTTCGGTTCGATATTTTTAAAGGGTATTAAGTATTAGTAAGAATACTCTTTAAAAATATTGTGAAATTTTGCGTTATATTTGTGCACAAATACGGGGAATTGGAGAATTTATCCTAAGATTGCTCCTGCGTGCGGACAAATAAAAAAAACGGTTTGTCGGGTTGGTCTTGATGGTGTGTGAATGTTTATAAAGTTAATAAGCTCTGACGAGTCCAGGCCATTATTTATAATTTTAAATAACAAGATTTGATCACTTCCTCGTGATTTTTGCATCTCATACCAATAATACTGTGCACTATGTTAATTTTTCTCGATATATGTCCGATGAAAGCATGTCACATGTCCATATAAATATTGTGACATCAATGCGATTGATTTTTATTTGAATATGCCGTGTCGGGCTTATTCCTATTTTAGCCAACGCTTTGGACAGCTCTGTAGTGTCCATCATCAGGGCTCAATCAATCTCAACTCCTACCAAATATTGTGATGTAAACAAATCAACAGTGTTTTATTGAACCACGATTTTCCATACCAGGTGCCCGTTCTCACTGTCAAAGAATTACTTGCTCCGGGCGTTTGAACGGTACAAATAAATGAAATAAAACAGCTCTTGAATGATAGGTAAACAAATAAAATAAAAAATATTTTCCATGCCAGAATTTTTTTAACGTTGTAGACACCACATTTTTGCGAACATGTTAGGAAATATATAAGTCAGGTACTTACATTAATTTCGAATGATTGCACAGTTATTTAAATTTTTTTTAAATTATAAATTCAAGGTGGAATTCCATTTTAATATGAATTTGTCGGTTTAAAAAACCTTCGTAACTTTCTTCCACTTGTTTATTTTCGACCGGACCTAATTCACCCTCATCACGGGCATCTTCAGACTGGTATAATTAAAACTAAATCTGTGATATTGTTAAGAGCATGACATGAATTGACTAGAAACCAACCACTTGGGCGTCAGTGTTTAGAGCAATGGGGTGAGGCCTCTCGATGCAGCGACAGTGTAACAAGAGGGAAAAGATGGACAACATCTACATTGGTCGCCAGCGTTAAGAACAAGAAGAAAAGCCCCACGAGGGAGCGCCAGTGTTAAGATAGGAGGAAAAAGAGTGCTTGTGAAATGAAGGCAGTTTAACTCACCTCGAGGCCAGAAGCAGGGCTGATCTCAGGTTCCACCATGGTTACCTCAGCTGGTAGAGCATCTCATCTCCTATCTCAAAGTCGAAGGCCGGCCGCAGCCTTATATCGGTGAAGGGTAACTAATTACTCGAATGAGAGATGTGTGCTTTCTAGTCAGGGTTTATTTAAGGCAAAACATTGTCAGGTAAATTACATACGGGATTCACAACAAAAGACAGTAACTAATCTGATTCCTGATAATCTCTCTCTGATGGATCTCCAACCGGACATGTTATTCAAAGAGCACAGTTATTAACAGCACATACAAGAGGGTGAATTCAAATCTGTTTACATGTCGGTCGGCGACAGCATTCACTATTCCGTTGGTATAAAATGTGCAGACTAGGGACTCTGTATATCACACATACCATGGCAGACAGGACGCGGCGAGTCATTGCACTGGTCACTGACTTTAATATTTATGTACATTGCAGAGATAGCAAGGCGTTTATAAAGTACTGATGCAATAGCGGGCGGCTACGTGCCCAAGGAACACCGCACGCAGCTGAAGGCTCTGTGTCTGGATTAGGAATGATAGTGAAGCGGCCGGAATCTATGTCCCGTACGCTGTCTCATTGGTCAATAATGATGATGGCCGACGAGACGTGCCGTTATTGGTTGGAGCGCCGACGAGCGGCCAGATGTATCTGTATTTAACTAGCGGCTAGAAGTATTATTCTTCCAACGACTAGAATCTTTTAATTGTGTTACGTAACAATATATATAGGATACACCTCTATGTCAGGAGGGAGTCCCATTGATTTCTAATATTGTACATTTATGACATGAAATTTATTTTATTACTAATGGAACAGCTTTATAAATATATTTTTTATAACTCGGGTTGGTTTATTACCTTCTGGAAGACGGATTACATTGTGTTTGTTTACTGAATATTTTTTTTTTAAATTTTATATAATGTGTATCGAGGCAGCTTTAATTTGAACAGATGGTTATTTATGGCTACCATGGCTCTCGTGATACAAGAAGGTGATGATGTGAGAATTAAAATTGTGCAAAGGTATCGCAGGGAAAAAGTACAATCGTAACCGGTGTAATATATTCCGTACAATAATGTCATGGCGCTGCTAGTCAGGGTTTTATGGTTATCGGTAGGAACAAGTATTATTGTTATCCCGTGATTAAAAACGTATTGTGATTTCTTCAAAAGATTGGAATTCACTTTGTGGCATCATTATTAATAAATTATACTAAGAAAAATAAATGATACTACAGGTCTAATAGGTTGATCAATTTTATGAATTTTTAGAAAGCTATATAATTTAGGTACTTGAACATTTTTTTATGTCAATCTTTTGTTTTTAAACAAATTAATAATGTTTTAATTTATTACATGATTTTTTTTTTTCAATGTTTTGTAATAATTTTTGTAAACATTTTTGGTTAGTTCGTTACCAACTTTAATCAATTTTGATTGTTTATAATTCGTTCATTCTTATGTTATTGTGTTCCATGCTTATCATTTGTTTATACTTGAAATTATTATTTTTTAGTATTCTATATATTTCCGACGAGGAAAGGATCGGTTTCGAAACATGTTGATATGTATATTAATAAAAAAGTGGACTTTGTAGAGTAATTTTTAATTCATTTGAAAACGTATTGGTTTTAAAAACCTTAATGTATCCCCAGTATAAAATATCACTACATAAATTCGAAATTTTTGTATTATTCAAGACACAAAATACTCTTATTAAAATGAATGGGGGGTATTTATTTCATAGGCTAAGGTGGATGAAGTAACCTCAGACAAAAAAATCAGTATAATTTAAAAATAATCATCAATAAAGTATTCAAAAACGAACCTAACTCCAGACGAACCAACTACTCAATATAGACAGAAACTAACTGAGTGAACTGAATGAATGAATGATTGAATGAGTGGAAGATACTCTCAGTATCGCCCTGGTGCAAGACCACCATTGGGAATTGAAACGTTGCTTGAAATGGCTTTTAGCCGTGTTTGGTGACCAGATCTGAATAGCCAGGTATTTCCCCACCTTCCTCCTCCCCTTCTCCTTCCCCTCCCCAATACCTTCAGCCTCACAAAATTCCCCAATTGGGGATGCCATAGTCTCGCTGGATCCAGACGGTTGTGAGCAGTTGGGACTCCTGTGCGGTATTATTAGAAAAAAAAAGAATGAATTGATGATTGACTTATTTAATGAATGAATGAATAAACGAATGAATGAATTAACGAATGAATGAATGATTGAATAAATGAATGGAGAAAAAAATGAACGAATGAATGAATGAATAAATGAATGATTGCTGAATGAACAAATGAATGAACTAATATATAAATTAATGTTTGAAGGAATGATTGAATGAATGAATGAATCGATCAATAAATTAGTGATTGAATGAATGTATGAATGAATGAATAAATTAGTGAAAGGATGAATTAACGAATTAATGAATGAATGAATGAATGGATAAATGAACGAATGAATGAACGAATGAATGAATGCAGGAATGAATAATGAATAAATGAATGAATGACTGAACGAATCAATAAATGTATGTATGAATGAATTAATTAACGAATCAATGAATGAATGAAAGAATGAATGAATTAATGAATGAATGAATGAATTAATGAATGAATGAATGAATGAATGAATGAATGAATGAATGTATGAACGAATGAATGAATGAATGAATTAATTAATGAATTAATGAATTATTAATGAATTAATGAATGAATTAATTAATTAATTAATGAATAAAGAAATAAGTAAATAAATAAACACTTAAAAATAATCAATTTACACGATGAAATATTTTTATGTGATGGATAATAAATCGCCATATTTGGTTTCTCATAAGTTAAAAGACCGCATCACTCATTAAATTTTACAATAAATCAGTGATTTAAAAAAACGACCCACGTCAAATCGGTTCATTATCTACAGATTAATTTATGATGAAGTACAATGACGTCTGAAACTTAATCTCTTTGTGAGCATAAAGTGACGGCGTGAATTCAGGTTTATACTTTAAACATCAAAGTACTCCTACCTAAACAACGTAATCCCATAAACACGTTTATCGTTAAGAACACGGGGCAATCAAAAGGTGCTAGTTAGTATAAGAGATTTAAATAATATAATTATTATTTTCTTACAAATATATAATCGTGATCGTGAACTCAAAATGAGCGCTAGTTGATATATATTTTTTATGGAAAATCAAATTTAATAATGTTATTATTAAGTTCTGCAACTATTTTGTTAAGTGTTTTTACTATTGTTAGAGCTGTTTTGGCGTAAAATACAATTTTCAAACTTTGGTCACATTGCGACGACTTATTTATACGATTTTATTTACTCCCATCCAATTTTAATTTGGTCGGTGGTTAAAATGATTTAAAACTGGTTTAGTTATTTGATTTAGAATTCTGTATTATGTGAGGTACGTAAATTTGTAATGTTTTCCCCGTATTAAATGACTATTTAGTTAATAATCACGTCACGCTTAACAACAACTTAAACCTTTACATATAGAAAGTTGTCTTGGGTAAAATTTACTTGAACAATTGGAAATTAATAAACGAACAAATAATCCCAATATCACATTAAATAATAAAGTAGAAAAGTTATGTGTTCCCCACTACTCAGTACGTTCACACGACCTAAACAATATAACAGTCAATAGAATTCCATCCTTACAAATCAAATCCAAAAATATTGTCAATTAATGTGGGGAAAATACATTATAAACGTAACATTATTGAATTTGATTTATTAATTGTTATTTAAAAGTGAATAAAAAATCATTTCATAAAATCACTCTGTTATTTTGGTAGCATTGCGTTCTGAACATTTGACGTCACGGGTCTCGGCGGCGCATATTTTAGTTTTGGATTTGTGTGGAAATTTTTATTTGTCGATTTTGTTTTGTATTTTAATATAATTTTTTTTTGATTTGGTGAATTTTAATCTCAATTTAGCTGATTTTTCACATATCTCAGAACAGGTCTCATCTAGTGAGGTAGGTAATGTAAACCATACAATAATATAATTATGTAATATATATCGTACTTCTGTATAACGTTCTTTCAGTAAACGTCGATTTATCAAGATTGAAACTGAATTATCATACAATTACAAAACTTAAAACATTTTTCATATTTTTATGAAAACATACACCAAAATATTTCACCAAAGAAAGTATTTGGTTCAAAAATGTTCTGGAAGATCAGAATAAGATCACTAATCGTTATTGTTCAGTCCCTAGATTCGTAGAATGATAAAATAAGTTTTTATAATCATTGAAGATATATTAACACCTCTCAGAATGAAATACGAAACCGAAAACACACAGAAAAGATAACAGCAGAAACTGGGACACGAACCCAGGACCTCATGGTCTATTTATTATTCCAAAAATTGAATATTAATTCTGGACTTGTAGAAAAAGTCAACAGATGTCCCATATAAACAAAAATCGGATAGGTATATCCGACACCATCTAAGGATTGCAAATAAATTCTGGTAGCATCTTAGTCATGATAAAAAGGTAGTAGCCTAAAAATAGATGGGAATTAATTGAAGATGATATTAACAGTTCTTAGATATCGAAGAATGGTAGGGACAAAAATGACGGAACGGATTGGGGAAGCTGTAGTAGCTCTGTGGAGTTGAGTGCAATGTCTCGGATAGACCATGAGGTGTTGGGTTCGAGTCTCAGTTGCTGCTGTTATCTTTTCTGTGTCTTTTCGGTTTCATGTTTCATTTTGTGAGTTGTAAATATTATATTTAATGATTAAAAATATATTACAATTAGTTTTATAAGCTCCAATAAGTTATTCCAAAAATTGGCAAGGTAAGTATTAATAAAACCAAAAAAATGTCAAAAAACTTGTTAAGAAATTTTCCTATATCACATAACGTACATTTTACACACAGTCGTTGTTTTGCATTGTGGAAATATCTACAGAATTCACATAAAAATGGCACAACCAAAAAAAAAACTTTCATGCTAACAAGTTTCGTAAATCTTTTTGTTTAAGTTAATTAAAACAACTGCTAAAACGTAACTCGCTGAGGCTATTTGCCTTAGCACGACAAATATGTAACTTTCCAGTTTGGTGCAAACACGAAACAACAGTCTGGTTCAGAGGGCAAGTCAACGAGTGGAGTACGAGGATGCAACTCATTTAGTATTCATACGGCGGGAGCTTTAGCGGAAACTGCGCAGGAAGCTGCGCACATATTCTATTCACTCTCTGGAAAAACACAATCTACCATTGATTTAAGGTCGGTGTACTACTATATTTTACCTTTCCTTCATATTATTTATTGAGATAACCGATATTTCCATCGAAAACAATATGTTTAATCTTCTGTTATTTTCTTTTATCTCTGTATCCATTATGCATCTTATTAACATTATGTTTTATGGTATTATTAACGTTATTTTAACGTGTGCAAATTTCTTCAAATTCCAAAAAAATAAATTGTTTATCAGAGTTTGGTCAGATGTTTTCTAAGCTTCCTTCCTTTCTATATTCCTTTCCACACTTACTAAAAACTATTAGTAAAAAATAACTTTAATGAAACTAATACTAAGGTACGGTGGCGGTTTTCTCTAAAGTGCGTTTGTGCAGAGAACTTCCATAAAAAAAGATAAAATGATAAGACAAGCTTGTATTATAATTTGACTACACTCAAATAATGCGCTATTCGAATTCTGTGCTTAAAAAATCCACCCGTCCATATTAATACTGCTCGACAGCGTGTTCAAAATGAATCCCACACGTGAGTTATGAAATCAGCGTCTATGGGACTTTCTGTTCTAAGAAATAGTTCATACAATTCCATTCTCGTGACGATTTAATGAAAAACCGTAGAAGCGTGTAAACCTTTAGAAATCTGTTAACTGCCCGGGTGGGCAGCGATGATGGGATTAAGACCAAATTTGTACGGAAAAGTATTTTGCGAAAATCATCGGATTTTTTCTGTGATCACCGGGTTTAGATTGTTATTAAAATAAGTTAATTACTGAAGAGGTTTCATTTTTATATTTAAAAAAAAAACGTTGAGTTTCTTGCGTAAATTGTGATTTTCGTAAATATATATTTTTTTTATAATTTCTTTAAATGATTGATAATTTTGTGGCATCATTATTAATTATATAATTGAAAATACACTTTGTATATACCACTTTCCTACAATTACCCCTACCCATTTGCTTACCCCCACTCCAACACCTAAAATTTATATGTCTTGTCAATATTTTATATCATAAGTTAGTTTTAATATTCTCCTGATGAAGGAAGGGTGCTTCCGAAACCGGTAGAGTTTTGATAAAATAAAAGTGGTCTACAACAAATTTATGTGTTTTTTATTGTAAATTATTGCGAGCCACAAAGTTAATGCTTTTTACAAATATGAAATATAAAACTTTTTTCCACTTTAATTTTATTTATTTATTCCTGAAGATGATAGCATTGCTATCGAAACATGTAGAAATATTTATATATTTTAAGTAAAGTGGTATCAACAAAGTGTATTTTCAATTATATAATATATTTTTTTATTTATAACCTACGACAGACCCTTTAATGAAACGCCAAATTGTATTTTGTTACCAGATCGGTAATTTCTGGTGCAGTGTTATGAAGTAATTACCTTAGATCCTTGGAAAAATATGAATAATTTTGGAAAAGACCAACAAAAGATTTATAGATAAGGGAATTTTTTCCCCCTTTTTAAAAATCTGAATGAACTCCCAATGAGGTAGGCCATGAATCACAACTAATTAGGTACAGTGTTGTCATCTTGGATTCTAAATTTTCTCTAGAATCTAAAGAACTGAAAATATATAACTTTAAAAATATATATTCGTCTACCGATTTTTGTCACTAAATTGATGAATTTTTCAATTTTCGCGGCATGGTATCACCGATCATCAAATTACAACGTAGACGTAGACGGTTGGTCTTGGTTATGTTACTTACTGCTGGGGTAATGAATAAGTGTGATATTTTCCAATCAGTATCGACTGGCACTAGAATTATTATTGACTGAGACGACGATCTGTGACGCACTGAAACTCTGAAACCATGGTCTGAAACTAAAACAAAGAACGACGAAAAAATAGATAAATACCCAGAACACACTTCAATAAACAAAATAATACCCGGAGTTTCCCAAGTTAGAGGAGCCCTCACAAACGGCTAAATAAATATTTGCCCGTAGAAATTGCCAGTGCGATAGAATAATGCAACTAAAGACATACCATTATGTCAGTAATTCCGGGAATTACTTTCTTATTTTCTTCAATACATAATTTTATTCGATTCCGCCAGAAAATCCGTTTTCCTGTAAATACCGTTATATACATAATTCTCCCGTTTCGGAGGATTTGACGGGAAATCCGCCACGATAGCAAGACTGATTAGGTACAACATTTTTAACATTAGTGATGTGAAGTTGTTGACAGGGGCCTTATGCAGTCGAGTCAGTCTATTAAAGTTAATTTCCTGTTTATCTAAAATATTAATTTATTCTACATTCTTAGGATAATGATCTATATATTAATTCAAATATAATTTTAGGAATTTTTTTCTTTCATTCAGTGTCGCTTTTGTGTTTGAGATACTTTACGGCTATACATAGAAACATTGCTAAGTTATTAATTGTTTCTGTGTTTAACTCGTAGAACTTCATTTATTTTTTTTGTAATTTAATGTAAGTCAAATTTAATAATGTTGTTATTCAGTTCTGAAAATATTTTTAGTTTTTATTATTGTGACAGCTGTTTCGACGTTTAAAGCCATTTTAAAACTGTCAAACTGAGTGGTCAAAAAAAATGCTAAGTTAGTTAAATTAAAATGAAACTTATCGATAATATTCTGCATTTAAAAATACAAAGTATGTATACTCGATTCAGCCTAAGAACAACCCGCTATGGTTCGAAATTAGGTTCGTACTACGCATACCCCACCCTCCCACCTTCATCGCATCACCACGCGCACGGTTCACAGCTACGCTCCGCCAATTCAGTAAGTTGTAGACTGTCTAGACAGAGAAAGTGGTGGGGAAAGGGGGCGGAGACATGCGCGCTCACAGGTCGTTCTAACATTGGATCTAGAATAGCTGATAGTAATACCTGGTGAAGGAAGGTATTAAAATGACTTGAAATATTTATGATTCTTTTATTAAATACAAAAGACTCTCAATATTTTAAACACGAAATATCAAGTATAATTGCTCCCATGTTTTCCAAATATTCACTGTCATTGTCTAGTGTGTTGTGATCACAATATCTGCATACCAAATTCATACATTTTTTATATTGTTAAATTTATTTTCCTAAAATTGCACATACTCATTTGAGAAAAAGAACCTCTAGTTTTTTATAACCCCATTTCGATTACAGTAATTACTATTACTATCGTTAGCTTTAAAATCTTTGGCTTTCGTATATTAAAATAAAAATATTGAAATTCGTAAAGAATGCAAGGCTGATGTAAGCGCAATGAGTAAGATTAAGAAAGGGACGCTTAGATGGTTTGGGCATGTGGAGCGAATGGACGAAGAAAGGAGTGTAAGAAGAATGTATGACGCGAATATGAATGGAAAAAAAAAGCCGGGGACGCCCGAGGAAGACATGGCACGATCAAGTGAATCAAATACTTGAGTCGGGCCATGTCAGAAGTCGGAATAATAGAAGAGAATGTATGAGACGATGTATGAATGTGAATGAATCAAGAAGTGTATGCCAAGATCGAGTTGTTTGGCGGTCCGTCCTCTCTGCCTACCCCTTCGGGGAAACGGCGTGACGGTTAGTTAGTTAGTTAGTTAAAATAATATTTGATTATTTTTATTGTTTTATCTGATTTGTTTAGTACGGAATACAGACGTGCAATAGTTTAAAAAATGCTTTGACTGTCCAAGTACTATGATTGCCCGTTTTAAGACGGTCAGATTAAATATGTTACGTTCGTATACCTACGCGCTTAATTATGATATAACAGTAACTATTTTGCAATTATAAAATTACGTTACACATGATGCGTGCTTTGAAATACATTAATGACATAGCTTTAAAGGTTAGCATGGTTGTGGGTGTAAGAATTGCAACTATTTATAGGCTGAACTTTCGGAGAAAAGCTTCTGTGGGTGGGTGTGATTCATATATGCTCTATGTGAAGTAATTTGTTTTTTATATAATTTTTAATTAAAAAAAATAAAACGTGTAATTTTTGTAAATATATTGGACAATCGCGATTGAAGGTAAGTCTGATAAAACGTTATATTAAAAATGAAACACTTTTATACATTTATGTAATATCGCACAATAGTTCGCACATCTGTCCATAGCCAGTGGATTTATTACATATGAGGTTAAAGGGTGGAAGATGGATAGAAAGGTTATCTGGCTGTACCGATCTAGTCACTGATTATTGGTATTAAAAGTATCTTCCATTCTGTAAAAATGGTAAAATATACATACATGACTGGCTAGTGATGAGTGGTTCAAAGCTATGGGTTTCCATTAAGGCGTCGCAAGTGCAATCCTATGCTAGTTAAATCACCAATTAATGCACTAACTACATTATTATTATTACATCTGCATTAATTAAACGCCCGTAGGGCTTTTTCAAACATAATGTTTTCGAATTTTAACGACAGGAGTTTGATACCGTCAGTTTAATTGTTAACCGGAATGTTTGACTATATGTGGAAAGTTAAAAAAAAATTCATGTGTGTTGAAAAACCTTAAATAATATAAAACACATTCGGTTTGTGTGAAATTCTAACGGTTATAAAGTAATATTCAATAAATTTTAGCTGATTTATCTGAAAAATCTCTCAAAAAAGGGTAAATAAATAAAAATGTTCCGAAATTATTCTCGTTGAAACGTGTGCACCAAAAATCCTCCCAACAACAATAGATTCATATGAATAAGGCAAATTCTCAAACGAGCTACAATCACAATGAAATTACATTGCACACAATTGGATGTGTTCATACAAATGCTCCACTGCACCGTCCTAGTGTAATTTTGTCTCCATAGAGTCTTCCCATTCTGAACACGAAACGGAAACGGAAGCTGCAAAAGGTGACTCGTGTCCATTTAAACATAATGGACGTTTCTGTAAAGGGTATTGAAAACCTTGCCTATCCGTAAATATTTCAGATATTTTGTTTCAAGTGGCATTTAGAACATGCATCATATTTTGTGTTGAGTAGGTAGTGATTTTTCTAACAATTAACAATTAAATCATATTCTTTCTGTTTACTGATTTTTATTATGCAGTTTCGAAAGTGGTTGAGTGGTTACGATCCTTGGCTACAAATCCGGATCTAGCGGGTTCAAATTGTCGCACTCCTAAATATACTCGACCAATTTAGATTTACATTTAAATTGCTGAATTTATTTGTTAGTTATTTGTCAAATATACGACAATACGCTATGTATGGCATTTTTAGTACAATACACTCGAGTGTTCCTCAAGGGTCTAACCTTGGCCCTTTACTTTTTTTTTTATTATTTATGAACGATATCCACAAATGTATAAAATTTTGTAAGTTTTCATAAACTATTTGCGGATGATATAAAGGTGATTTTGAGAATAACTCACCTACAACTTCTGAGTGACATAAATTGTATCATCAAATGGATTCGCTCTATTAAATTTGGATTTAGTTTTTAAAAATGCTTAATCAAGTGTTATACTAAAGCAAACGTACTACGGTGTATTTTAACTGTAATAACACGATTTCTTCTCTTAAACATATTGGTATGTCGAAGGACTGACATTACATTTGATTCACATTTTACATTTCATGTTAATATATACATCATATGGTAGGATGCTTGAGAATGCTCGGATTTGTGCTAAACAATTTCAGACAATTTTATAATTCTTCTGTTTGTCGTTCAATGTACTATTGCGTGGTAGGCAGTATTTTAGAAAGTGGTTATGTAATATGGAGATCAGAGTATAGTACCCACTGTTTAATGTTGGATAAAGTAAAAAGATATTTCTACGATATATTTTAGAGACTTCATCATTTTTTTAAAAATATATGTAAATCATAAAGTTATTAAGTAGGAACCTACTTGTGTTTTTCAGAGTGTTATATTTATGGGCTAACCTAAATAAAACATGGCGGGTTCAATGTTTTTCATACTAATTATAAAACGTCGTAGCAACAGTTTTACACATTGGATTTCATTAAAACTACTTTCTAAACCTTTCAGGCACTAATAAAAACAAACTGTGGTATTTTCAGCGAAACCGGTAAAGTAGTTTTCATATATATAGATTATTTTTTTGAAAACTTTTTAAAGTCCATGAAATCAAAACTCGCCGTTCCATAGTTTTGCTGCTTCAGACAGATATATCTGATTTACAGTTAAAACTTTGCCGTTAAGAAATTGTTTGTATGAATAAAATGATAATTTAATTCAAATGCGGTTTTCATTCTAGTCGCTGAAAACGTAAATTAAGTTTAATAAGTGGCTGTAATTCCGACACAAGTTCTCAGCTTTGCAGGCAAGTTAAGTAATGAGCTCCCCGTTGAAAGCCACAACCCTCGAGAGCTGGAGATGTTATAATACACTTTGTGTTTGCAGTTTATTTCGGTATCAAACAAGTTCAAAACTTTGGCAAAATACATATTTTCTACACAGTGAAAATACTACTAAACTGTTGCTTCTCACTGTTATAGTAACAAGTTAAGACTCGTTTTAAAACGAAGTATTTGGCGTAATTTAAAATTAAAATACTGTGATTGTCGTTACACGTACTTCTTACTAATTGAAAGCTTTTTTATTGTTATTGTTCAAGTACGACGTTTAGCTAGGTTAAGTCTAATAAATGTACAAATGAAATAATCCCCCAAAAGATACCCTTACACGCAGATAACATGTCAAAATCCCTGTGTGTAAAAACGTAAATTATTTTTGGATATAGCAGCAGCATCTGTTGGATTATTGTTAGATGAGACATAAAAAATACACCATACAAAGCTGGGAAATCATAAAAGCTAGCGAGCTTTTAAAAAGACAAACAATTTCTGAAATGAAATAATATCCTGAAAACAAAAACATTGACATCGTATCATCGTGGTATATTAAACATGTAAAAATAACTTATACGTAAACAATTTACTACGTAAAAACTCACCTTTTAAAAATGGTAATTCTTCAGTATGCCAATGCGTAGTGAACTACGAAATTTTAATCCATTTTTTTAACGAAGGCTGTTACTAATAAAAATAAACTTTTTAATTATGCATAGGATTCAAAGCATGAAAATCAAATCACCACCGCATGTAGTTTACCCGTCAATGTAAGCAGTAGCTTTCACAATACTTTCACGATTATTCAGGTTTATTTCAGGGACATTACCCGAGGCCTAAGTGTTTATGTTTCAGTAACGGAAGCGGAACAGTATCGGGTAATATTTGAGCAGCTGAAAGCTCGCAGGCTCGCGCGGTGTTCCGACGGCCGTTACCTGAGAGCGACTGGGACGTAGAGCGCTGAGCGCTGTGCGCTCCATGCTAACGGGCGGCGGGTACGGCCTTATCAAAGCCTCCCCGTATAGGGGTGGCAGAAACGGGATGCATTTATTTCATTTTACTACGTCATAAACTGAAGTATATTGTACTTGGAATATTATTTTCGTGCTTAAATTAACTAGGGAAGAATTCACAGTAATTGAAAAAGGCACTACATAATTAAATACATATATACTTTTATCACTTATTGTTAATTATTGTTTATGTTTGTAATTTGTCCATTTTTATGTTATTATTATTCTATGTTTATTATTTGCTTATGCTTGTCATTATTTATCAGTATACTGTGTATCCTGATGAGGTAAGTTTTGCTTCCGAAAAATGTTGATATTTATATATTAAATAGTGGTAAAAAAAAGTAATTTTCATTTATTTATTTTGTTATACATACACAGTACATTTTTATGCAAATGATAAGGTTGGAATATTAAAATTTAAGTTGTTAAAGTACCTGTTACGTTTGTCCATACAATACCTTATTAATTTTGTCTACAATTATAATACTTATTCTTTAACTGTATTTTTTTAGTAAATATAGCTTTAATGTATATATGTCATACATAATGACTCAAAAAATATTTTGTCATTTTCTGAATTTATACTACTCTTTTGCATGAAGCATTGAAGAGAAGTGAACATGAGTTCACAGTACATAGTTAAAGCCATTGTAAGAAACGCAACGTTTCTATTCTCAATGATATATTCTCTCCAGGTCGATACCTTGTTCACAGTGTGCTTTTTTGTTAAGTTAATATGTTTTTTTATATTTTTGATTGCTCTGAAAAAGAGCATGAGAGTTATTCATTTTACCAAGAAAATAAATAATTAGCTGTAATATACTATTGTAACACCACAAAACATGAAAAATCAAATTTAGATATACTCGTATTTTGGGAGTCCGATAAAAACTTTGAAGGTCACCTGAAAGTTTTGAACGCAAAGTTTATAATGTGGAAAAAACGATTTGAATCGAGGATAAAAAGAAACTTCCTCATTCAAAATTACATTACAGTATTTACATTGAATGTTATTATGTTGAAAACTTGTAAAGAAATCTATTCATCGAGTGCTAAAGACAAAAAAAAACAGCTTAAATAAAACACTTACTATTCGAATAATATTTTCCACTGTTGCCTGTTTTTGGGGAAATAACTGTTTCATTTACACGAATAAATGCCATTTTCTGTTTTGAAAGTCACTACTTTTATTCAATATTTTCACAGATACTTGAAAAAAGGAAACTTGTTGTTTTGTGCCTAACGGTAAAGAAACGGATACGTGACCCCTTTCATGAACAAAAAAATATGTAAATGAATTTAAAAATATACTTAGTATTCACCATTTTATAAATATACATTAATATTTACATGTTTCGAAAGCGATGCTTTCGTTTGGTAGATATTTTGCTTGGTACCTTTGACCTTTTCACAGAATGCACCTTTAAACCGGGATATTGCTGTTAAACTCATTTAATGCTTTATAAAACAAAAACGGTTCCCCCCCCCCCCCGATTTTAATAATACATAAATCCAGTGCATTTGTTTATATATTTGTTTATTTTACAAACACAGTTATATACACACACACACAAATACATTGCAAAAGCGCAAAAATAAAAAAAATATAGTTATCATAATGATATAAGACTAGCTGATGAATTTTACGATTTTTTTTGTTAGAATAAAGTTTTGAATTCTTGGTTGTCGTTTGGGAGCCGTAATTAGGAACTCCAGTAAAAAAAATTGTGTCAATAATGAAGTTCAAACATAAATACGAGTATATTTCGTTTTTTTTTAAAGTTAGTTTTCATTTGTTAAAACAAAGATGAACTTTACCGTACATAATTTTATATTCTATTCATGTTAAAACATAACTGAACGTAAGTAATAAAATGATGTACCTTTTTAGAAACTTTAACTCAAAGAATACTAATTGTATTGACCATAACAATATCATAGTATCCGTATTGATAATTGGTTTGATCATGAATACTCTAATTTCTTTCATGAATTATAGTTGTTTATATTGAACAATAATTATAGAACTTAAAGTCACCCAAATTAAGTAAAAAAATTTCCAAAACTGAAAAAAAAATACGTGGCAAAAGGGATTGGATCGGGGGGGGGGGGAGGTGGGTAGATTATATTTATGCATTTAAGATGCCAAAACAACTCCTTTCAATTGTGTATGACGAAACTTAAGATTTTTGTGGCTGATTTGCAGGTTTTTTAGAGCATGAGATGTTCAACAATCATCACACATAGTTCCCAAGTCCTTACAGGTCGTCGTGTGATTCAGAGACGTATCCTTCATCTTGTAATTAAAATATACGGTTCTCTGTGACCTCGTAAAGCATATAACTGAATTTTGTTTTAGTTAAAACCAAGTAATACTAAAATTAATAATCGCATTAATTTCTTTCTGCAGTTGCATACAGTCTTCCAATGACCTTATTCTCATGTCGTCAGCAAAAAGATAAATGTTTTTTCTGATATTATTTATGAAAACTAAAAATAATAAAGGTCCTATGTCGTTAGTTCCTTGCCCTTATTATTTATGTTGTACATTACAGGCGAGGGTGTTTTTAATTTTTCGAGGGGTCACAGCTCAAGTGTTCGCGACCTATCCCAAACACGTCGATCTATAGCTTGATTTTGTATTATAAAGCAGGCAGATTCTGCGGTTCGTGACACAGCCTCGCCCGGGATGAAAAACACTTTACTTCCCCTTGAATTTTAATGTATCTGATGCGAAATATCATGCGACTTGAATATAAAAGAAGGAAAGATCTTTCCATTAAAGAGCTTTATTTATTTACTCGAAAGGAAAAACGGAAGAACGTTCTGAGCCGATAAGCTTGATTTACGTCGTTTTTTTTACACTTTGCTGAAATTCTGTGTATTGTATTGGTGTACTTACCGAATTAAGTACCGCATAGAAAAAAATAATGAATTTATATTTCAATTAAAAGAAACAATCACACTTTATTTTAACCAAATTCGACCAATTTCGGAACAGCCGTTCCATCATCGGGGTAAAATATATATTAAACAGTATTACGAAATCATGGCAGAACATAAATATTTGGTGTCAGTTGGGGTGGGGGCGTGAGTAGGGATTAGTAAAGTGTAGGGGAAGAGGTAGAGATTGAGGGAGGGGTGAAAGGAAACATATTTTAAATGGGGCTATAGTAATAATAATAATAAAACTTGGGTGACTTTTATAGCGCCATTTTTGTAAAAAATCACCTTCTTGGCGCTGTACAAATACTACATACTAGGGTTTATCTTATTATGTACAAACAGATAGAGAAACATACTTAACTTGTAGGTCATTCCAGATTAAAATGTTAAATTACAAAGTTATCTCTTGAGATTTTGCACGCACAGGACACAATATTAGAAAACACTGTACATTGCATGATATTGCAGTTTCTGTTTAAATCCTATTTGAGATTTTCGATAATTATTATTTACAGTTACAAATATTTATAATTATTCACAATGTCGCGGACTACGTAAAGTTTCAAAATTTTCTGTTAATTGCTTTAGGTAGGGACTAACGGCTAGCTTCGCTATGTTTATAGGTATGCAAATGAACCATTCGTGGATATGACTTTCCGAAGAGATGAGTATGAGTAAGATAGGTCATTATAAAATAAGACGTTAAAAATAAATACTGGTTAAAACAAATTGTGATCTTTTTCATTTAATTATAACGGAGAACCACAAAGAGATGCAAAGCTTCATGCAAGAATAATTTATATTTCGATTAGTATTGATTTATTTGAATGTAGGTAATGCTCAAATTTATGTAGCATATTTTACAAAACCGTATGAAAAACCACACCATGTGGAGAACGCTTCAATATTATTACCACATGTTTATTTCCCCACTAAGAATGTTGGGAGAATTTAAAACAAGGCAATAAATCCACCCTTTAAATATTACATCTTTGATAAATATGTATTATGATTCTTTATGAAGACTAAATATATATTTATTGACCTTATGACAAGATATCAAGAAAAAAATTTACATAAAAAATTTCACATATTAAAAAAAGTGATGATTGTAAAGTAATTTTTAATTCATTTATTAAAAAAATATATTATTTGTGAACTACATCAGTTAATCATTGTCTAAAGAAGCGAAGCTAGCAGTCCACAATGTAGTGCTGATAGTAACCCCGATGTATGGAAGTGAGGCATGTAACTGGCAGAGGAAGGATGGAAGCAGACTGAATGCCGAAGAAATGAGATCTCTGAGGCGAATGCGTGTTAAAACATTGTATGATCGTGTGAAAAACGTTGAGATTAAGAAAAGGACGCTTAGATGGTTCGGGCATGTAAAGCGAATGAACGAAGAAAGGAGTGTGAGGAGAATATATGACGCGGATGTGAATGGAAGAAGAAGCCGGGGGTGCCTGAGGAAGACATGGCACGATCAAGTGAATCAAATACTTGAGTCGGGCCATGTCAGAAGTCGGAATAATAGAAGAGAATGTATGAGGCGTTGTATGAATGTGAATGAAGCAAGAAGTGGATGCCAAGATCGAGTTGTTTGGGCGGTCCGTCCTCTCTGCCCACCGCTACGGGGAAACGGCATGATGGTTAGTTAGTTAGTTAATCATTGTCTTATCGAAGGCTTAACAAAAGTTAAACTTTAGATTTATAGAGGAACTTTCCGTTTTTTTTTAATTACAAGGTTAATGAATTTTAATTATTTTTAATTTTTATCGTCTTAAATTATTAGATGATTCAAGCTTTGATTGATATTGATAAATAACCCAGCTGTAAGTTGGGTAATCTTAAGTTGGAACAGAATACCAAAAAAAAAATATTTTTCGACTTTCTACCTGTACGAGACGTGTAGGCCCGCACAAGGGACTGTAAATATTTAGGCACCGGCACACAGGAACGCATTACTATTGTTATTCGCTAGTCCTACTGAGAAAGGTGTTTGGTATTTTCCAAGTGGGGATGTCGTCGCCAGGAGCGTACTTGATTTGTAGCACCGGCCAGAATGATCGATCGCTTGGGGTGGTGTCAGCTGTCATATGAGCGAGGTTTGCTGCGTATCCGGGGATGGCTTTAGGGTCGGACCGGTCGCTGCAAGCTCGTAAGTAGGCTGGATGGCTGTCGGGCTCAGTTTGCAGCATATCCGGGGACGGCATTAGGGTCGGACCGGTTGCTGCAAGCTCGTGGGTAGGCTGGGTGGCTCTCGGGCTCAGGTTGTCGCATATCCGGGGACGGCTTTTAGGGTCGGACCGGTTGCGGCAAGTTCGTGGGTAGGCTGGGTGGCTGTCGGGCTCAGGTTATGGCATATCCGGGGACGGCATTAGGGTCGGACCGGTTGCTGCAAGCTCGTGGGTATTGCATCATTGCATTTTGTGGTGAAATTTTGACTTGTTTATGGTGAAATATAGGCCTTTGGCTCGCTAAGTATTGAATTTGGTTGTGAAATCGTGACTTGGTTATTTGCACGTGTTGTTTTGACAACTTGTTTGTTTCAGAGGTCGTTCAACTGACGTGTTGTTATTTTTGTTTACGTTTTTGAAAGGCTTGAGTTTATTTATCATATCCACGTTCGATATACTACCGTCATTTAAGAAAAATATTACTCTTAACATGTATGCGCAATCACAACTTTCCATTACATAGCACTATTCAGACACATAGGTACACATACACGCTCCACATAGACACAGACCCTTACACTTATTAATTGTATATTTTTTTCATATACCTTTTTATCGTTACCATGTATCATTCCCTAGCAATGTACTATTCCCGCCCGGTACAATGTATATAACCATTTACTAGATATTACATAGGGACATAACCGATCTTTGTAATACTTTTCTAAAACCTTCTAATTTGTACACCAATCTTTACATACATGTACTGTTTATTCAGAAAAAAAAAATTAAAAAAATAAGAAGTACATTAGTAAATTGACACTATTTTTATAGTTATAAAGTAAAGCACAGAAGAAATGAAGTGTAATGCTATTATTATTTTCGAAGAAAGTAATAAAGCTAACATCTACCCTTTGAATTCTAAAAAATCTTGATTAAGTCTTGTTAACATTTATTAACAGTATGTAACAGTCTTTCCTGCGATATTTTCAACAAACCATCCGAAAAAAAAAACTTTTGACTTGTGAAGAAAACTACGCACTAACTTATTGATTTTCTACAATACGTTATTTGATTACAGCAGAAAAATACCATTTTTACTCTGGCAACGCTGTCCTTCTTCGACGTTAGTCCTTCTTGAATAAAATATGTTCTGACATTATTATAAATTACCTATACACGTTTCAAAAACAAAATGATAAAGCTATTATGTTCAATTATAATAAATTTATTTAATTTCCGTAAACTCATCAATTGCCTCTCATTACTGGCGTCAAAACGGAAAGCGTATTACCTTTAGGGTGACTTTGCATAAATTAAAACAAAAAAAAAGTTTGCTGGCGGCCACACCATGTATAATTTATTACCCATTGCCCAACAGGAACACGTGCTAATAACCTTTGTAAAAAACCTTAATTGACCCAAAATATTTGTGAAACGTCAACAAAATTACTTACCTATTCACAATGTAATAATGATAACACGAAAATATTTTCAAAGCTTTTAGGAAAACATGCTTCAACAAAATTACTTTATAAAAATTTATAAGAAATATTTTGTACTATTGTTTGAAGCTATCACTCTGTGGTTATCCATTATAATTACAAACAATAAAACGTTGTTTTAACCACTCTTTATTTTCCGTTCCGTTTCATCATCAGGGCAAAATGCTTATTAAAGCATATTATAAAATTATGGCAGAACAAACATATTAAGTGTCACAATGGGAGTGGGAGTGTGACTAGGGATTAGTAGAGAGTGGGGGAAGAGATAGAGATTGAGAAAGGGGTAATTGGAGACATATTTATATGGTAATTGGGGTGTACGATAGTTTTTATTGATTGTTAATAATTATTAAGGGATTTCTCAATTTCCAAGGCTTCTAAATTATCTAAGCAACTTTACTAATAATGTGAAGAATATTAATCCCTGTATTTTATCAAAACTATGATTGTTTGAAATAATACTGTCAGTGAATTCGGAAAATTGATTATTTTTACCACATCTTACACGTTCTTTGATTCTAATGTCGAAATTACGGCTTGTTTGTAATAGAATGAGGAACAGTTGTTATGCTTTAGTTTATATATACAATACTAGAGTGAGTCAATTTATGTTCTTTATCTTTAGTGATCCTCAATAAATTTTTCAATCTCTATTTCTTCCCCGACTCTTTACTAATCTCTAGTCACGCCTCTACAATCAAAGTGTAATAATCCGTTATTTTGTAAATTTAAATGTACAAATCACTAAAATAAATCAAACAAAACAAAAGACCCGATACAAACTCAGCCACAGGCTAGATTTTTCAAAAACAACCTTTTAAAAACTCACCTTTAAAAAGTGTGCTGATTCATACACATTCTGAATTATACGGTCACCAATAATATCTACACAACATACACAGTTTAAGCCATTTTTAGAAACACTTGAGGAATATTGCGAGGCTGAATAATAATGGGAGGGGAAGGAGACAGGGAAGTGGAAGGTTGGGAAAGTACTCTTCAAATCTAAGTCTTCGAACTACGAAGATGAATGATCATTTTACGAAGCCGATATTTTTTTAAAAAGGTATTCAATCATTCTGGATTCCGAAAAACCTTCACTATTTGATAAATCCTACTGCCATCATTCTTAGCAAAAAATGTTTCTTGTACAATTGTTAGGTTACCTTAATTGCCATGTATTCAGTCCTCACCTTTCCAAGAAAAAACAACGTTTGAAAAATGGAACACTCAGTGATCTGACAGAAATTATTTGGAATGTTCTTTGTTCGGGAAAAAAACTACTCGCGAGGAGCATGTTCGATCCCTACATTATTCGGTAAGTGTTTGGTTATCCTTTCTCCTTTTAAACCTTTCAGCTATCCCTTATTACGATCAACCAAAGCCATCAATATTATTGGTCGTTGTTATTTGGAGTCCACTGCAGTTTTTACATGCGAATCCCCACAATTTCGGGTGCGTAATTTTCGTATGTGACATTGTATAACAATAATATTGGATGACTTAGCTAGCAAAGAAATTGAACCCCTGACATCGTTGGGAACTCGCTGGATGTTTCCACTCGGCTACCAACCGGTTGTATAGAGAATCATTCACTCCAGAACTGGGTAGAAATAAATTCATTGTAATTTAATAATAATCCTTAATTGAAATATTCTAATAAATTCAATCAACTTTTATTTGACCATGCCGGGTAACGAACTCCCAGGTGTCCAGAGCGAAGGAGCCTACTGGGATATCATAGAGGTTATTTCTAAACATTTTATTCGTTTTCAGGATTTGCAGATAATTTGTACGGCATAGGCATTTCTTATTAGAGTTGTTAAATTTATTAGAAACCGATCCGATTAGTAGGGCTCAATGATAAATAATTATTACCGTCTTCTGGACGACTGAACTCAATATATTTGCTAGTATTTGGTAAACTGTTTTTGTGTTAGTCTGATAATTCAGACAGAGATAAATCATTTTGTTTTATTGGTCCTTCGTGTCGGGCTGGAATAATCTGAGAATGGGATGGGACGACAGAACAAACAACGTCATTAGAGTCTAGTCAATAGCAGTAATTCCCAAGGCAGTATCGCCCTCCAGGGGTAGTTGGTGGTACTGTCTGACAAGATGCATGGGTAGGTAGGTGCGGTAGAAGCGGTGGAGAACGTTCACCGGTAATTGTATATTTGACGACTCTAGAGTTAATAAGTAAGTACTGAGCTGAATTCGCATTGAGCCTACTACATAAATTGCATAGGTAAGTATCATATTTTTTTTTAAAGGCGTCATAATAAAGCTATTTCGGTTGCAAGTCAGTCGTCAATAGTTACCTACATGAAGTTTTTAGTCGTGATAAATTGAAAATTTATTTATTAATTGATAAACTAATGTTTTTAAAACAAGATTTTTGTGGATAGCGCAAAGGGTAACAATTATTTTTATAAACAATAATTATTAGCCTGAAACACTCATGATAAAAAAAAAAAAAAACAGTAATTATTGAATGAAACACTAGTATATATTGATTAACTTGGCGGGTTTGCGATAAGCCGACGTAGCTCAACGGTAGAGCATTTGACCGGCAATCAGAAGGGTGCAGGTTCGAGTCCTGTCGGCGTCATTTATCTTTTCTCGGAAGGTTTTTTCAATTTGGATGAGTGTTTCAGGCTAATAATTATTGTTTATAAAAATAATTGAAAATTTATTAATTACCAGCTGAAGTACCCGGCGTTGCGGGAGTTCATATACGGTTTTGATAAAAAAATTACATGAATCGATTAATTTTCTTCTTATATTGAACGTTAAGTGGAAAAAATTTCATTAAGAAATACCAACATTCTGCTTTAAGGTGTGGGCAAAAAAGATGAGGGTGGTTTTCAAAATCTCATGTAGAAAGTGACCTTTCTCGTGTTTTGAAGGCTAAGTGTGCAAAATTTCATCAACCTCGGAATAAAACTGTAGATTTGTATACACAACAAACAAACACACACCGACCGCTCGGAACATTCTTCTATGTACAAGTATAATAGAAGAAATATCTGTATAATAGCATATCTGTTTTAACGGGCTGATTTATTTATTTATAATTTTTATTATAACAAAAAAGTAATCACGCAAAGCCACAATATGGCAGCTTTTCTGTAGGATCGTCTATTTAAAAAATAAATAATAAACATAATATTATCGAAGTCATTGAGGTGCAGCTACTTGCTTTGCCACGTTTTCATGTCACATCAGAGTAGTTGAGTAAATTTTGTATCTCAAATTTAAAAAAAAAAGTCATCTGGTTGAGAAAAATCATTGTTGACGGAGTTAATTTTTTTTTAATTTTGAATTCTACTATTTGCGTATGATGACAATCGTAATGAAAACAATGAACAAAATTGACGGCCTCCGTGGTCGAGGGGTAAGGCTCTCGACTACGAATCCGAAGGTCGCGGGTTCAAATCCCGGCGTGCGCAAGTAAATTTTATGTAATTAATTTGAGCTCTTCCACAGTTAATTCATTAAAAATAATATGTAGCATACTTACGCACATTCCAGAGTGGAAGATACTTTCAGTATCGCCCTGGTGAAAGACCACCATTCAGAATTGAAACGTTGTTTGAAATGAACCTGGTGACCAGATTTGAATAGCCATATATTTCCCCACCTTCCTCTTTCCCTTCTCCTTCCCCTCCTAAATACATTCAGCCACACAAGATTCCCCAATTGGGGATGTCATAGTCTCACTGGCTCCAGACGGTTGGAAGCAGTTGGGACTCTTGTGGGGTATTCATACAAAAAAAGGAAGATTCAATAACATTTTTTAATGCACTTTCTGGTAAGACACCAGGAAAATAAAACGAAATGTTGTTGGCCCACATAAAACTATGCATGTTTACAAAAGAAATTTGCAAAATAACTCACGCTTTCACACTTATAAATTTAGTTAGTAGGAAATCACATCAGCACAGCTGTACTGTAGATATTTGAAATCAGAATTTATTGATTATCTGTTTGATTTTGGCCTCTATATCCATAATGTAATTATATCCGTAGTGGGCTTTGAGTCGGGAATGTAAATACATAAAATGTACAAGTAATATAAATAAGAATAGAAAAGTAAATAATAACGAAGAGAATAGTAGAATAAGAGAAATAATACATGAACAATAAATAAATATGGAATGTGTTTTGTAGATTGTAGACAAAAAGCATGCGGCCGAATTGACGAAGGTGTTGTCTAAGTATGGAGTGAATACTATACATGCAATCATATCTCTGTACGAGGTGAAGCTTTACATCTGTTTGGGCAAAAGGTGATTTTACGGGTTGGTTTGATATTACAAAAGGTGTTAAGCAAGGTTGCGTAATGTTACCGTGGTTATTCAATATATACTCGTACATGGATTAATGCAAGCAAGCCTAAAGTCCTTGGTGTTTGAAAGAGAGAGTACGAAAACAGAGTGCAATATAGTTGTGAATAATTCATTCTTGGAGCAGGTCGATGAGTTTGTGTATTTGGGAAGTATGTTTAGTAGAGATGAAAAGACTGATAGGGATATTGAAAGAGGGGTGAATACGGGAAACTTCATTAACGGAGGACTGCACGCTCTTGGCGCAAACAAAAAGTTGTTCAAAGAAGCGAAGCTAGCAATCCACAATGGAGTGCTGATACCAACCATGTTGTATGGCAGCGAGGGATGGAACTGATAGAGGAAGGATGAAAGTAGACTGAATGCTGTAGATATGAGATCTCTGATGCGAATGTGTGGTAAAACCATGTATGATCATGTGGAAAATGGTAAGATTCATAAAGAATGCAAGGCTGATGTATGCGTAATGAGCAAGATTAAGAAAGGGACGCTTAGATGGTTCGGGCATGTTGGGCGAATGGACGAAGAAAGGAGTGTAAGGAGAATATATGACGCGAATGTGAATGGAAGAAGCCGGGGATTTCCGAGGAAGACATGGAACGATCAAGTGAATCAAATACTTGAATCGGACCATATCAGAAGTCCGAGTAACAGAAGAAAATGTACGAGACGTTTTATGAATGTGAATGAAGTATGAATTGTATCCTAAGATCGAGTTATTTGGCGGTCCGTCTACTCTGCTCACTTCTGCGGAGAAACGACGTGATGGTTAGTTAGTTAGTTATTAAATATCAACAATTTTGCGCTCCTATTTAGTTATTGATATATAGGATAGAAAATTGTCGGGGAAAATACGTATTCCATTAATACTCAAACCTGAGGTCTGACAGGATTCCATGACGAGGACATTTTTGTAGTTGATAATTCAGTCCCTCATTCGTGCAACCCTGGTTATTATTAAGGATGTAAAATCGTGATCTCACCCTTTCGCGAACATGGAGGAGGCATTGCAGTACCTCGGAAGTCCGAATATCATGCGTTATGCATTATTGTATTTATAATAATAATAGTTCTTTATTTCAGAAGGTATAGAAGGGTAGTGCAATGCAATTCGTTCCATAAGTGATAATAATGCAAACAAAAATATAATAATAGGTACTTACAATAAGAGGAAGAAAGAAAGAAAAGAAAAACATAGAAAAAGATTTCTCAGTAAAATATGCAAAATAAGTTCATTCACTAAGAGAGAAAAAAAAAGATTATGCTGGATATTTAATCCATGTAGCCGTGGCAGTAATGATGGTATTGTTGGATTAGCGTAATATCCACCATAGACTTCCTATGCGGTGGCGGAGAAGTATCCTGAAGGAGTGCACTCCTCCTTACAGGAACATTTCTGTAGCGCTGCAGTATCTTGGTAGCCGGAATAGTTGGCGATATGTATTATTGTAGGTGGCTTTTATCTTTTGCCATTGGGATGTAGTGTAATACATCCATAGTTCTGACGTATACAGAGATGTGCAGAATGTGTTGAGCAGTATTCTTTTGAAGTTTGCGCTGCAAAGGTAAAAACGGCTTGACAGCATATCTGCTCTAACGGATACCGCTCTTTGTCTCCCCACATCCTCAATGTCTTTCGGGTAGTGCACTTGAAGCCTTTCTGTGGTTCTCTTTTTGAAGCTGTATACAAGGTGGTTATAGATAGCTAAGAAAAGCGTTCTTTTCACCTGCGAGCTACAGAGCCGAAATCTTCTACCTAGCATGTTTGATTTTATGATCAGTGCTCGCCTCTGCCCATCAATGTGGACATCATTCATTAATATGCTTGTACTGATGCGCCCTAATTATGTGGTTAATTCTTCAATTTTAAGGAGCTCACTTAAAAATGTTTGGTTTCCAACAGAGCTGTTTTTTCGGGTTGTAGTTCATGCTAGTTTACTGGACGAACTCCGCAAAGATCTTCAAGAGGATATGTCGTCCTCTTATTGACGGTGCCATCAGATATAGAGTGAGATACGCAATTGACGGGCCTGCTCAAATTACATCTGAGTGTGACTGAGGCTGTTTATTGTATATGTAAATATATAAGAGATTCACATATATTTGCACTAAGAACGTTTAAAGTCAATACTTACATAATATTGAGTTTTCGTTAGTGTTAAAAATACACAAAAATACACAATGCACTACACAAAATAGTGTTAAATGTATGGCAGTGAGGCATGGAACTGGCAGAGGAAGGATGAAAGTAGACTGAGTGCTGTAGAAATGAGATCTGTGAGACGAATGTGTGGTAAAACCATGTATGATCGAGTGAAAAATGTTGAGATTCGTAAAGAATGCAAGGCTGATGTAAGCGTAGTGAGCAAGATTAAGAAAGGGACGCTTAGATGGTTTGGGCATGTAGAGCGAATGAATGAAGAAAGGAGTGTAAGGAGAATATATGACGCGAATGTGAATGGAAGAAGAAGCCGGGGACGTCCAAGAAAGACGTGGCACGATCAAGAGAATCAAATACTTGAGTCGGCCCATGTCAGAAGTCGGAATAACAGAAGAGAATTTATGAGACGTTGTATGAAAGTGAATGAAGCAAGAAGTGTATGCCAAGATCGAGTTGTTTGGCGGTCCGTCCTCTCTGCCTACCCCTGCGGGGAAACGGCGTGATGGTTAGTTAGTTAGTTAGTTAAAAATACACAAATATCGATATTATTAAAGAATGTCGTTCGCTGAATGACAACTGTCATCCGTGAGAACCAGAACCACAGTTAGGCAACAGTCTTTAAGCCTGAGGAAAGGCTAAGGAATTTTCTTTAAAAGAACCAGAATAGACCTCCTAGGGTTCCGTACCTCTTTCCTAAAAACTTCCTTTTTATAGATCCGGCCTCGTTTTTTGGAACGCTCAATCTAGTTTCTTGTTCAAAACTAGATCAGAACAACGCCAATATTGGTGCAAAATAGGGAGTGGAAAAATAAGGTTTGGGATAATGAACAAATAAATCGTACACAATGCCAAATATTTATTTTGAATAATTTTGAAGCGGAATATAATAATTTTATTAAATATAATAACATCTCGCTTATATATGTAAACAATTTAATGTGAAGATAAAAGTTTGCATTTAGATAGATAGATGCTAGCGTGAAATATAGTGCACTTGTTTAATTTCCGTTTATTCCGTTATAACTCTGTTGGTGTCATCTTCATATATTTTTTTGATTTCGTCATAAATTCTAGAGTTCTGATGATGAACTCTGCTCAGAACTCTTTCTTCGTCATAAATATTTTGAGGCATGGAGTTCATATAATCTTTAAAAATGTTAGCGTATTGCTTAGCTTCGTAAATTGATTTAAGCGGATTGAAAAGATTCAATACACTCGTCAAACTATCAGCCTTTTTTTCGTCATTTTGTGGGAAGTACCTCGAATTGGATCCAATCAGTTGTTGATTTACGTTTCCAAAGTGGTTTGTTTCAATATCGTTGATGGAAGTCTCTTGCTCCAGGGCGTCCTCTTCTTCGTAGGAATTGTCGAATAATTGGTAGGCTGTGTTGTAGACTTTGGGCCCGTCTTTGATGTAGTCTGGCTGATTTTTGGTCCCGTGCAGAATGAGAGTCAGTGGTCCAACCGTTCCATGGTTTTTTGGAGGTCCCATCTGTCAATCAAAAATAAATCATCAGTGAAATCAACTAAAGATGATATTTTTGAATACGAACAAATATAAAGCATAATATCAAATACTAGTGCCAATAAAACAATTCCACTCTAAAACAATACTATTTAACGTTCATAAAAAAAAGACAAATAAAAACAATCACACATTAGATACACTGGATCTTAGAGTCAAAAACACTTATAATAAGGAACCACGAACACAAAATTTGGACAAAAAACTTCTTACACTATGGCACTAATAAAAAATCCCACTATCCTTCAAAAATCAAAACAGGTGTAATAAATTAAAAATCAAATAAAACACTGGATACGTTACATAGGGATATATGAAATAGAAAACATATTATCACCGAATACGGACTAACACCGAAACCACTCAACTGCACTTAAAACACCTCACCTTACAATTATTTTATTTTTTTCACCAAACACATCAAATTAATATAATGTAATCTCATATTTTGTAAATGAAATCCTCAGCACGGGAAATCCCTGTGAGGATATCATCATTTGTTATTTTGTTACAAAAAAAAGATAACAAAACGTTATTATTATTATTATTTACTTTGAATTTTCAATATTATTGACATATTTAATTAATAATCCAGACTCACGACAACATGCTGAATATCTTTAGATCTCCCCTGGTTCATAATTAGACACAATTATTGTTGACTAAATTTTGCTCAGAAATAAAAAAAAACTCCACCCAAGGAGACAAAATATTAAAGAGGGACGCCGGTGAGGGATTATTGATTAATTCGATTAAATTATTATATTTTTACGCAATACGATAAACATAATGTTTAAACAAACAATTTTTTTTTTTTTTTAATATTTTTAAATATGACCCTTTCTGATTGTCCCACGTATGTTTTACAAAATTTAAAATAATTAAAAATAAAACGGTGAAAGATAATTGCAATCCTTTTCAGATATGTTTTTTTAAATAAAATAACAAAAATTTTGTAATCCGCATATAAAAAACGTTCATTAGAGTGTTTATGAAAAAATTAAACTTCACCTTATATTTTAGTTGCATTTCATATTTCTGTTTTTTTTTTTTTGATAAATGCTACCATGTAAATTAAAACAACACGTAATATTTTTTTTTCTATAAATTCTTCAAAAGATTGGTATTCATTTTGTGGCGTCATTATTAGTAAATTAATTAAAATTTAGTTTTTAGTAACCAGTAATTAATTAATTACTTCAAATGAAACACGGCTTCTAAATTATCAAAGCGTTTACCTTTATTCTTAATGTGAAGAATACTTATCCCCGTATTTTTTACAAAACTATGATTGCATGTTCTGCATAATTTTGTAATATTGTTTATTATATACTTTGCCCTGATGATGGAACTGTTGTTCCGAAACCGGTAGGCGTGAACAATAAATGTTGTTAAACGAAAGTTTGATTGTTTTATTTGATTATAATTAATAACCGCAAAGTCATAGCTTCATGCAATGGTAATTAATTACTTACCTAATTTAATCAATTTTTGTTTGTGTTTATAATTTGTCTATTCTTACAATATTTTATTCTATGTTTATCATTTATCTGTACTTGATATTATTCTTTTTTAGTATTATATATATTCCTGATGAAGAAAGCATCGTTTTCGAAACATGTAGATACGAGGTGTGTTCAAAAGAAAGGGTGAATTTTGAATTTTCGCGGGCTGTGTACATTCGATTATCGATTTTTTTTTTGTTATATTGGTACACATATGTTTATCATATGTTAGCATTATCAGCCATTTTGGATCAGTGGTTTTTTTTTGACAACTGGAAAGGTTAGTCACGTTTTGTTTTTTGAAAAACATCGATTTATTTGAAGAAATGCTGATAAGGACATAGAAAAAAAGCAAATTTAAAATTTCATTTTAATCGGACTGATGATGCCCCAGAAAACGGCTATCAAGTTCCGACCAAAACTAGGAAATTCCTCCATAGGATTAACAATTTTTTTCTAAAAAGATTTTTTTTTGAAGAAATGCTGATGAGGACATAGAAAATAAAGCGAATCTAAAATTTCACTTCAATCGGACTGATGATGCCTCAGAAAACGAACCTAAATAAAAAATCGAAGAACACCCAAAAACGTGACTAACCTTTCCAGTTGTCAAAAACAAACCACTGATCCAAAATGGCTGATAATGCTAACATATGATAAACATATGTGTACCAACATAACAAAAAAAAATCGATAATCGAAAGTACACAGCCCGCGAAAATTCAAAATTCACCTTTTCTTTTGAACACACCTCGTATGTGTAATTAATAAAGTGGTGAATACAAAATAAGCTTTAATTCATTTATAAATATTTTCTCTTTAAAAACATAGTGTTTATTGCGTAATATTTTTTTCTACAGTTCTGGAGTTTCGTAGAATTTTCATAACATGCCAGAAAATAGAAGAATAGTAAACATCCTATTAAAATAATTATCGCGTTATTATTGTAGGCCTTCCGAAATGATAAGTATACACGAGTTTTGTATTCGTGCTCGTTAAAAATAACCATATCATATTTATTTTACTTCAAAAACCCACACAAATAAAAACGTTATTTCGTTTTACGATCTGCAAAAAGTCCGAGAAAAGTTCACAGGATGTGAGCACACTTGGCTGAGCATATGTGGGCCTAGCACATAGGGCGAGAGGTCCAAACCTATCTGTCTGAACAAACTGCCATAAATCATAACTTCGCTGTCTGGAACCTTTGTTCAACAAATTTTCTTTGTTCTACATCATTCCAACAAAACAAAACGGTTAAACTGCGCACCTGATAAAATTTCTGAAGCTGTAGTGAAGCTTTATTGAGTTCATGATCATTAATTCAAAGGAGTTTCAGAAGTTATTTATGATAAAGTAGGTAGAAAGGAAAGGGAGTCTGTCCGCATATTAATATTCAAGTTCTTGATCACGATTAGAGATAAGGATTAATATTCATCCTATATTTGTAGAAAAAGTCCATATATGTCCCATATAAATAAAAATCGGATGTATATAACCGAGATACTATCTCGATTGCAAATCAATTCGGGTAGAATCTTGCAGTCAATATAGAAAGATAGCAGTCAAAATATGTGGGAATTAATTGAAGACGTCATTAACAGTTCTTAATTTGTAGAATGATAACGACAAACATGACGGGAAACACAGGGGGGTAGCATTAGCTCAATTGGTTAGAGCGAAGGTCCCGGATTCATGGTTCATATTTCATTTGAGACATATTAATATTATTTCGAATCATTAAAAAAACAGTATTAGATAATTTCCTTCGTTATTTAGAGAACTGTAGAGTAAATAGGAAAACAGCATATGCGAACTAACTAACTATTACTCCGTTTCTCCACAGGGGTAGGCAGAGAGAACAGAACACCATACAACTCTGTCTTTGCATTGCTTTATTCACATTCATGCAACGACTCGTAAATCTATGTACGGTGCACAGAAAACTGTTAAATGTTTAAAATATGTAAAAAACCTATCAGGGCATTAGTAATTAATAAATAAAATTAATATGAATTTCACCAGGGCGATACTCAGAGTATCTTTCACTCTGGAACGTGTGCAAATATACTACATATTATTAATTGTTTTTGTGTTTAATTCGTAGAACTCCATTTAATTTTTTAAAATTTTATGTAAATCAAATTTAATAATGTTATTATTAAGTTCTGCAAGTATTTTTAGTTGTTATTATTGTGACAGCTGTTTCGGCGTTTAAGGCCATTTTCAAACTGTGGTTAATCCACATTGCGACGACTTATTTATATGATTTAATTTACCCCCACTCCTTTAAAATTTGGATGGATGGGTAATGATTTATTATCGGTAAAACCGATTTAGTTAGAAAACAATTAAAATTCTGAATTCTGTGAGGTTTTCACAATTATATGTGTTTTTACTCGTATTTAACTGACAATGTTTTCTTAATTGATTTATTTAAATGTGTTGTATTGTTTTGATAATGTGAACATACTGAGAAGCGGTGAGTATATAATTTTCCTTACTTTATTAATGAATCAGGGTCGTTAGTTCGTTTGTTAATTTCTAATTGTTCAAGTTAATTTAATCTTAGGCCCTTTCTTTCTATATGTAAGGGTTTAGGTTTGTTGTTGTCAAACGGGACGTGATTATTTACTAAAAAGATGTTGTGCGAATTTTGAAGAAGTGCTTTTATTTTTATAACATCTTATATGTTCTTTGAATTTAGTTGAGAAAGCCCTTCCCGTCTGCCCTATATAGGTAGCATTGCAGTCGGCGTGGTCACACTTTAATTCATATATGCCACTATTATTAAGTTTGGGATTTTTACTTTTTGAGTTTTTAAGACTTGTTCCTATATTATTTTTGGTTTTAAAAGCTATATTTAAACCACATTTTTTAATTTCTTTTGCAATTTTTACGGATATTGATATTCCAGACATGCAAATTTTCTAGTTTATTATTATGTACCGGATATATTAAATTGATTTTATTATTATATTTCTTGCCTTTTACAATTTTTTCAATATTATTTGCCTCATAGCCGTTATTAACAGCGATTGTTTTTATTGTTTCCTTTTCTTTTTCGTACGCTATTTTATCTAGAGGAATATTAACGATATTAGCTGTCACAATAATAACATATAAAAATACTGCAGACATTAATAATAACATTATTAAATTTGATTTACATTAAATTAAAAAAAAAATACTACACAATATTTTTAAATTAATTAATTGTGAAACAGCACAACTTAATTAAACAAAATTTTCTTGCGCACCCAGGGATTTGAACCCGCGACCTTCGGATTCGTAGTCGAGAGCCTTACCCCTCGACCATGGAGGCCGTCAAATCTATTATTTAAATAGTAATAATTCATAGATTTTTAGATAATTTTACTGCTGTCCTTTCAACGAAATAAAATATTGCGCTGTTTTGACTTTTCTTAACTAAAAACCTGTCACATCTCACGGAATATTGATTATATCGACTTAGGAGTGATTCATTCGATTCAGTACTGATAAAACAAAAGTAAACGCTACCTCACTCGACCTAATCGTGAAATGCGTATTGTTTTTAAAAAATCCCCCTTCCCCCTAGAGACTTGTTCCACCACTTTGGGAGGACTCTGTGGATTTTCATTTCTTCTGCTAAGATGAATGTATGACCAAATTTTCTCGAATATAACAAATTTGTCATTTATTTCATGCATTTTGGGTGTAAATTTCCCATAGGAGATTAGTCAATATGCATGTTAATATTCAACTTCAGTCTTGTCCGTAATTTCAGCCTCGCCCATCCAAGTTCATGTTATGAGAAGCCGTAATTAGCAGCCGTTATATGCTAGCTTAATGATCAGATGAAATACGATATCCCTCTGATGCGTATTATATAATACCGCAACTTGGATAATGGTTTACGGAGGGTCTATGACCATAGACCCATTGAATTGTTTCAACACTGGCCATTGGGACACACTTGACGTACACGTATTTCCATACTAGGACTTGTGCAGCATAACGGAGAAAGGACTTCCATCACTGATCAGTTCATTAGTTTTAATATCACTTTAACCGTAAAATTTAATTTTGGGACTGGTAGATAAGGATGATATTTTTCTCAACATATATTCGGGCATTTTTTGACTTATAACAATTAGAACTCCAGTACTCGGTAATTACATTTATAGGCAAATCATTTAAAGAGATGCTTGGTTGTGTAGTGGTGTACTAAGCGCAATCAATTAATAAAAATAAGTATTGTGAATTATTAAATAATGAATTTATATTGGAAACTGTTCTTTTATTAAAAAAAAAATATACTCGTATATAAACAAAATCAAGGACATAGAAAAGGCATAAAAAAAATATTTATTGTTTTTTCGTGAATAAATGTATAATCATTTTGTGGCGTCATTATTAACAAAAATTATTAGTAATTCTTTCTTTACATCACTGTTTAATATATAAATATCAACATGTTTCGGAATCGAAGCTTTCCTCATTGGTAAGTATTCTGTGTATCCTGGATATTTATATATTAAACAGTGGCTAAACAAAGAATTTCTTATTCGATTATTTTTATTAATGTTTTTCCACAATAGGTATTAATGTTATAATATATTTAAGAGATAGCTATAAAAAAAAAATTCCATATTTACGAAAAGTTTAAAGTTATCCGATTGTAAACCAGTTGTATTCGTATGTAAAAATTTTAAACCTTTATTTTGTATGTCAAAAGAATGATATGTTTCCAATGGTTGACAAATTCAGAATAATTATTATTACTTAAACACCTCAGGTGCTCTTTCACTCTGGAAATTAATTTTAAAGTCTTTCTTACATATACAAGGTACAATCCTTATACATATTTTTTAAATTTATTACCAGTATGAAAAGCTGGTTGGATAGTATTTGGGGTGTTTTTTTTTTACTAAATTTGAGGTACGATTATTTTAAATAATATTTTTCTCCACTGTTTCTCAACACCAAATATCTGTGGATAAACTTAAGATTTTCTAAAAAAAATTGTGTTCAACATATTATTTATTAATTTCATATTATAACCATTGTTGATTGTGATCTGTATAAATATCAAATTTTGTATAGAGGAACATTAACTCATTAAAGAAAAATAAATAAATTGTTTTGTAGTTACTTCCCACAGGCCCTAAGAGAATTTAAACGAAATAAAAAAAATAAAAAAATAATCATGCACTTCCCAAAGCTTTATTCATCCTTTAAATTGAAATTCTTCCTACTAAACCTGTGGGCAATTGTTTTTATTTATTTTATTACGACAGTTTGTCATTTTTCCGCCAGACGGCGCACCATCTGGTAACGTATAACCGACGCGTAATGTTTGACATTAGTATTTCAGTCCAAACACATCTCGGTTTTTGCTATTTTCAGCGTTCAAACTCGGCTGTAAATAATTTTAATAGTTTAATCACGTACTGAAAAGCATCTAAAACTTTTATAACGTTTTACATTATTACGAAACCAGCTTTTGGCCATCAAATATTATGCTACAAACATAATTTGTTTGATATTTTTTCAAACCAACTCGTTGCCAATCAAATAATTGATTTTCACTTAAAGAATTGAATGACGTAATAACCCGAAGGAGAGATCGCTTATTTTATTTGTGTTTTTTGTGAAAGTGATGGGTTGCATAATGCCACTGTCAACATTTGATGATTCCAAAGCGGTGATGACTACTTTGAATCGATTCTAACCTTTGTGATGTTGTGCTAGCTATCTTCGTCTCATATTGTAATTTCGTTATGTTTACATCATAAGCTTAGAAGGTGATGGTTGTTTAGTATCATAAACACATATTCATTATTAAAATAGATTGGAGCGCACTAACAATACTCGTCTCAAATTTAATAAATGATTAATGGTTCCTAAGCATACAAACAAACATGGGAGAAGAACTTTAGATTACATGATTTCTAGCTGTTTATATATGTCACCAGCTGAAATAAAAAAATGCAATAAAAATAAACAGTTAATAAATATATTGAAAACTTGGCAAACTGTTTGTATTAGATAATTACTAAATATTATTTTATGTACGATTTATTGATGTTAATTTAATTTTTTTAAATTTTATAAAAATATTTTTGTAGAAATATTTTTTAGTAAGATTCTTACGAAATGTTTATGTTGTAAGTGTGTTATATATCTTTTTATTTTATACATATTTATACATTTTGCAACATAACCTTGACTGTAAATTTAGTATAAGGTTTTGAGTAACAAGATCTCGTTAGACAAACTACTAAAAAGTATTAATTGATAAACTAAAGTTCTTAAAAACTTAAGACAAGATTTTTGTGCATAGCGCAAAGGGTAACAATTATTTTTATAAACAATAATTATTAGCCTGAAATACTCATCCAAATTGAAAAAACCTTTCCGAGCAAAGATAAATGTCGCCAACAGGACTCGAACCTGCACCCTTCTGATGTCCGGTCAGATGCTCTACCGTTAAGCTACGTCTGCTTATCGCAACAAGTATATATTGATTAGCAGCGGGTTTGCGATAAGCCGACGTAACTCAACTGATGAAACATCTGAACGATGAAAGAATTCTGCATTCGAACTGAATGAGTATTTTAATTAATGGTATTGTTAAAATAATAATTACTAAAAAGTAGTTTATCAGGACTTTTTGCCTTATATTTTATAAAATGTCTTAACTTAATAATAAAAAAAATCATTTTAAAACATTTTGTTTAAAGCAATATATATTACGAACAGCATTTTTTGCTGAAACCGTGTGAACAGCTGTTGTGTAAAGTCGTACAAGTGATTCTTAGGATCTAATATTACCAAGATTAAGTTGTGATTTTGTTGGGCTATTATTGTGTTTGACAAACAGCTTCCTGAGACAACGATATCGTTAGGGAGCATGTGGTAACTATCTACATATATTATGTAGATAGATCCACGAGGCCATTCGAAAGGTGTATTCAAAATACACACGGTAGCTCAAAACGGCAATTACTAAAATTTAATTTATTTATTTATTATTTACACGTGGACAATCTAATAAAATCCAGAAAATAAAAAAAAAACTAACGCCAACAATTGTAATATTCTTATAATGTGACAGTTGAGAGATATCTTAATTTCATAGAATATAAATACTAGATTGTCTCAAGTAAATGTCGCACTAAACTAGTGTTAGTTACGCCCAGTCAAGTCTTGCCCAATCAAAAGGTTTCACACCGAATACGTCAGCACTTTCATTTGATTAACTTTGTGAAAATTCGGTGAAGATGGACGTACCTGCGCAAGTATATTTTTAAGTAAAGCTGTCTACAAAACAACAATAATAAGGCACAGAAGGATTTTTTTCTGTTAATTTATTAATACTAGATGGCCTGCTTTCTGATCACTCAGTTGCTTGTTTCCAGATTTATAGGATACCCAATCCAAAAAAAAATTGTACAACTCTTTTTTATTTTCTTTCAATTAAATCTTTTTTTAACAATAAAAAAGTTAGAATAGGTTTTCAATCTAAAACAGTTGTATAATTCATTTTTCATTTCTTCCAATTGAATCTTCTTTAATAAATATATTACCAATTACTTTGTAATCGCCACTTTATTAATATACACATGTCAACATGTTTCGAAAGCGATGCTTTCTTCATCAGGAATATATAGAATACTAGAAAATATTAATGTCAAATATAAACAAATGATAAACATAGACCACAATAATGTAAGAATAGACAAATTATAAACATAAACAAAAATTGATTAAGCAATTAATCAAAAATGTTAATAAAAAATATTATAAAACATTGCATAAGAAATTTGTATTATAAATAGAAAAGATTTTTTTTTATTATTAATATTAATGTATAAATAAATACAAGAGATAACTACTTAAAAAATCGTTATTAATTAAATTTAATTAACTATAACTATAGCTTTTTCTGATTTCTAAAATGTCAAATTTGTCTAATTGTAAACCGGTTGTATTTGTATGTCAAATTTTTAAACCATTATTTATATCAAAATAATGATTGGTTTCTAAAATATCATTGAATTTAATATAATTTTCTAAAATATTAAAACCTAATTTACCCCAACCTAATAAATCTATTTTAAATAATAAAAAAAATATTAGGTTAGGCTTGATTAGGTTTTCGGGTTAGTTTTTTTTCGTACTTTTTATGACTTTCAAAAGGTGTGCCAATTGATATGTGTTGAATTATCATGGAACCTACTTTACTATGCTGATCAAAACTGATAAAAAAATTCAACCAGTTCGAAATAGTCTTGACCTATCTCGACTCGAATAAACTCGACGGAACGTGTTCAGTCTGACAATAAATTCTTAATAATTCTTCCGAGTCGAATCCAAAAGCGTCTGACGGGCTTTGGTACTTAAATGAGCCTTCAACGACGTTTTCTTACATTTAGGATTAATTTGGCGGCGAAAGACAGGAAAGTAAAGCTATCGAATAATAATATCGCGTAGGTGTTATTCATAGGTTGATCGTATACAATAAATTCGTACCATTCAAAAAAAGAAAAAAAGAAAATCGCTCTATAAAAGTGTGTTTAAAAAAGTGGATAGCCCATTATATGGGCACCACTCTCGATAATTGTGTCTTTGAAGGTCTGGCTCCATGGCTCAATGGTTTCTTTATCCGGCGAGCACAATGCTCGCACTTAGTAATCGCATTCTTACAATCTTTGTATGTGGACGTGGTCTGGTTGCAAACGCAGTAATGGCGCAGAGGACTAAATGTTCAAAGTTCATAGGTTTGGTTGGCAGAAAACGTACTGATAGTAAAAAGGTATCATTTAACCGACGCATCACGATATACGCTAGTAAGTTTGCAACTACCTGAATTGCTTACAATAGTCTGAGAGACTTACACTTGCTGATTTTTAAAAGTTTTTTTATTTATTTCTTGGACCTTACGCAACAATTTCTAGACATTATTTGTTACATTAATTTTATTACACGGTGAAAAAAAATGATTTAAAGGGTGCTATTATTTTTTGTTTGGAAGTTATATTTACTATGGACTTTTGCTATTTTTGATTTATTAAATTCGCTACATTTAAGAACGCTAGTTTTAAGAACGCTAGTGAATCGCACGGTTGTGTCGAAACCTGTAGCGAATTTAATAAATCAAAAATAGCAAAAGTACATAGTAAATAAAATTTCCAAACAAAATGTATAGAAATTGCTACATAGTGAATGTCGAAAAAATACAAGAAATTGCTATTATTTTGTTAACCAAATTAATTATAGATTTATTTTTTTTTTGCTTATTTCACTTTAGTTTCTAAAGCGCACAATTTAAAATATGTATTAATATCTAAATGTTTAAACCTTTTTTTCTTCATTGAAGCTATGGCCTGTCTTTAATAAATGATGAGCATCCCCCCCCCCAAATCACCACTCCCACCTTTCTTTCTTTTCTTTTTTTTTATTCTCACCTAATAACTTCTAATTCTTTCGATACTTGAACTGATCTCATTTTGTATTGTCCACATCCCCCTTTGAGGAACTGAAAACTAACCCCTGTCCCTCCAATTCTCTCCTATTATTTCTGTTTTTATACAAATCACTTATGTTGCGACGGATACCGGCCGGACCCTTGTGCACTTCCCAATGGGGCACGCATTGCCGGCTACTGTTTTCCCCGTCTCCTCAACCTAGCGACACGCTCCCGACCATCGGGATTCCCTCTATATCCCTAGGGTCTTCGTGTATTTCTCACCCCACCTCCCAGACACAGTCTTCTTAAGGGATACTCTGGGTGACTGGTGCAATGCTTCACTGAGAAGAGTATCGGAATCAAGAAGTCGCTTTGCACTGTAATGGAGGCACTGCAATGGTTTAGTGGCTACGGTCTGTTCTGGATATAATTTGTTTTTGTGTTCCTTGTTTGATTACTGATAGGTTTGTCGGTGCACTCCCGCATTCCATGTTGGTTTACTCTGGTTATCGTCAGAATGAGCCGCTAAGGGCTATGTTTTGTCATCGTCAGTATCTGTACTAACCGATTTGATGTGGGTTTGTGACTAACTTCCTTCTATGCGAAAGTTGTGCAGGGACACTTGAGGGCTTAGAGTCTTTTAAAAATTATTGATTCGTTTAATAAAAAAATGAGAGTCCCTGACGTGCACCCTGAAGGAGTAACCATAAGTTAATTATACCGTGGTGGGAAAATGGTGGGTAACCTCAAGTATACTTGTTTAATTTAAGTTAATTTTAAGAACGCTAGTGAATGACACGGATGTGTCGAAACCGGTAGCACAGTTAAAAAATTAAAGTAAAAAATGTACATAGTGGATAAAACTCTTCAAACAAAATGTCTTTAAATAAGTTTTTGTTGGTTTTCTTCTTATTATTATTCTGGTGATAGAATATGATGAATTTTTTTATTTCATCTTTGTGAAATAAGTAACTCCAGTACTATACCTTTTAGATTAAAAAATCATTTGTAACTATTTTCCACTTGTTTATTTCAGATCGGACTAGTTTCTCTCTATCACGGTCAACTTTAGACTGATACAATTGAAACTAAATCTATGGTATAAAAGGCATCTATGTCAGGAGTCAGTCCCATTGCTCTTTCTAATATTGTGTTTGCGCCGGTTAGGGTTCAACTTGGATTGCCTTATACTATAATTAATAATATGGATCCTTATAAAAACCTACCCAATTGTAATCGATACCTAGTCCATTGACTTTACCAGCATCATTGTCCGCTGAGATTTCGTTCACTACGCATTAATTCGCACCCGTAACCCGCGGCAGTATTTGTATTGTGTCTGTAACTGCCGTGGTATTTGTATTATGTGATCCCGCCGCAGATGAATATCTTCTGTGTTTTTTATTGAACTCTTATTATTTACTTATGTGGTCAGTGTATCGATATCCAAAGAAGAGGCTTGTGGAGAAATAAGGAACAGGGGTAATCTTACCCTTCCTATTTTACTTCTGCATATTTGACCAAATCAGTTATAATTATTTAAATTGTGATAACGATAATTAATGAACCAGCGCCCTCATATTGTACATTTTATGACTGAGAAATTTGTGTTATTGCTGACGGAACGGCTATACAATTATATTTGAAACTGTTATCGGGTTGGTTTATTACCTTCTGGACGACGGATTACATCGTGTTGGTTTACTGAAATTATGATTTATTTTTTATTTTTATACAATCTCTATTCTGCTTTAGCCATGTTTAGTGACTGTATATGAAATGCTCGGTAGTCACTAATCGTCGTTTCCTCCATTTGCTCCCCTGCCTCACTTCCTTCGGCTTCACAATATACTCAAAATGCCGATTCCATAGTCCCACTGGCTCCGGACAATTGAGACTCTTGTGCAGTAATCGCGTTAAAAAAAATTATGCATTCCACCATTTGACAAAGACAAAAACTAAAATCCCACCACATCATTTTATCAGAACATCCACTTGTAATAAATTTGTAGGAAAATGTAGACGTTAATTAGATTTACCTCGTCTATTATCTCAAGGGTCCAGGTGCCCTTGGGGTCCTCCCCCCAGGTGCCTACCGACATAAACTTCCAGTTAGTGAACCCTTTGTTGGAGCGATCAAGTCTTCTGTGGCTCAGCACTGGCAGTTTGGTTCCTGGAAATGGATAAGGCATTGTATATAATTAATGAAGCAGAAATTAAGTAGTTTACTTGAATCCAATTTCACAATTATGATAGTGACTAAGTAATTGCTGATTTGAAGAGTGTTGTGAGGTTGAAAGAAGTGGGAAGGGAAAGAAGATGATGAATATGAAGGTTGGAAAGTACTAGGTTATTGATATCTGGTTACTGAACAAAGCTAAAGTCAATTAAAATAATGTTTTGATTCTGAGTACCTTTCGCTCCGTAACATTTTTTTTATTATTTACTCATTAAATGTAGCATTAAGGAGCACATTTTTTACATAAGTCACAAAAGAATTTTTTATATAATTTCCGAATTTATACTACTTTTCTGTTTGAAGTATTTGCTTGTGCAGAGAAGAGGAGTGTACATGACTATCATAATATATCATTAGTTAAAGAAAAAAAAGTAATGTAAAAATTATAAATACGGTTATGAGGTTTTTGTAGAAACAGACAAAGAAACATTTTTTTAAACAATTAATAATATCGGTCTGTAGATCACATTAAAAAGAAAACAATCTAAATATATAAAAGGAAACATTTGTTGGAGTATCCTCTATAGACTAAAAAATAACTGGACCTATTTACGAGATGTTTTTATGCAAAATGATCCACGTTGTCCGGAGAAGGTTTAAGGTTAGGAGTAAGGGTAGTGGTAGGGGTAGGGGTTAGGGTAGGGATATGGGTAGGGGTAGGGGTGACACATTACAAGATCAAAGCTTTACTTCAAACCATAAATGACGCGGGCAACGTCGGGTACTTTAGCTAGTATTATTTAAAAGCGCATAAGAATTTTTTATGGATAATAGACAAAACAGAGGATTTGTATAAGTAAATTGTTTAGAACGCCTATAAAATATTTTTAACAGAGTTCATATTTAAATTTTATCAGTAATCGGTGCTTCGAATATCTTTTGGTAGTCAATTTTGGGCATGGAAAGATCTATTTAAGTCATGTACTGTTATCAGTTAAAAAATTGTATTTCTCTTTTTCGTTGACATTTTAGAATTAATAATAAATAGCTTTTTGATCACCTTGTTTCGTAAAATCATAAATTAATTTATGCACGTTTCATATGCGTTTCCCCAGATTTTAATTAAGTAGTTTAGATGTGATTGAACTAGAGTATAATATAATCCCCTTTTTAAACAATTAGGTAACAGATAATTTGCTAGAGCCGCTAGCTTAAATTCGGCTTAAGACTGGCTTAACGATAACAACGCTGAACCTGCGCGTATGAACGTAGTTAGTAAGATGGAATAAGTACAAGTCGATAAGTAACAAGAATAATAGGTTGTAGAGCATCATTTTCGCTAATGGATAAAGACCACGGGTCTAAAAGCTTTCGAAATTGAAACAAAATTAGGCTTGCCGTTCTTCGAAACATGTTCACTTAACAAACCGCAATGTCTACGGAACAAAAATAATTTTCCCTATCAGAGATTGGAGGGAATTTCCGAGAGGCGCGGTAGAAGCGTATTGATTTATGGTAAGAAATCTAATTACGTAGGTAGGCCCGCCGAGTAAATAGGAAATCATTATGAAAATCAAATAGATTTTTAGGTATGCTCATGTTATTTGATGCGCGAAATTTGAGATTGGAAATTATTATAAAATGCCTCGGGCGATTTGATTCTAAATTCGGAAGTAATACAGGATGGCCTAAATTTAATTTCGCATAAATATTTCGCCAAATAATATTATTGACTTCAATTTTTAATAAATAATTATTTTTATTAAGATTTAAAAACATCATTTTAATATTTAATCATTGTAGAAAATAATATTAACATAACCTAAAAGAAACGACAGAAAAAAAAAAAAAAGATTTCTATCGCCTCTGGGACTCGAACCCAGGACCTCTGCCTATCCTCTATGTATATTATAAATATAGTTGCCAATAATATAGGATAAGAATGGAGAATAATATTGACAAATCTTGAATTTGAGATATGATATCGATGAAGATGACATAAATCGAACTGGTCTGATTAGCTAAGCTTAAGTTTAAGCGGTTGCCCCGAATAGGCAGAGGTCCTGGGTTCGAGTCCCAGATGCGACTGAAATCTTTTTTATTTTCTGTCGTTTTTTGCGTTTTTATGTTTCATTTAGGTTATGTTAATATTATTTTCTACAATAATTAAATATTAATTACGATCATAAAGCCAAAAATCTGTTTGTGTGTAACACAAAGAACTTTGTGTGTAACACAAAGAACTTTCGAGCGCTAAGTTCAGCATTTTTACCCGGTATTTCTAGGTAAAATGCAAATACTTTTGACTCATAACGTTATTTTTATCATGATTTGTGGAGCTACTCAATATTCATTGAACTTTAAATGACGAATAAATCTAGGAAAAGTTTGCTTGTTTCATATTTTTTCCCTTTACTTTTTAATAACTAAGTGTGTAGTAAACTAATATTATAAAAAAATGCGAAAAAGATTGCATTTTTATGGTAAATTTTCCTTTGTTTTAAAACATTAAATTAATATTGTTTTGCGCCAACAAATTTTGCTTAGATAAAACATAGTCAGGGCAAATATAATAACTAAATAAAATAATACAGAGTTGTCGTATATATACAGGTACAGAAAATGAGTGAGAGAGGCAAATACAAAAAAGAAATTAGAATAAAATATTAGAGGAAGGCAACAATTGAAAAGCATTACGTATAAGGGGGAGACAATAATAATGTAATAAGTAGATAGTAAATAAAATACACCGTTTTAAACTCTGTTCCACTTTTATTTTTGACTGTGACCGGTTTCAGCCTGTGACGGCCATCTTCAGACTGATACACTTAATTCTTAAACTATGGTTTATATACAGTTTTGGGTGTCAGGGGTAATAAACCATGATTTTACTTAGATTATATTTTTCAGTATTGTTATAGCACGATTTTATAAAACTTGACTTATTTGGTACTTTTGAATTTATTCATAATATTACTTTATATATCAATCTGGTTTAAAAAATCATTAAGACGGTTTACATTTGTTATATTGTAAAGATGATTTTTTATTATTTACATAATAAAAGGTTGGTGATTACTGATCGATGATGAGTTTATTCTAGGATTTTCCCATCTAAGTTGTAATATCAAGGTTAACATCAGGAATTTTAGTAATTGGGTTACTACCAGCATTATGATATATCGTAGCTGCATATATAATATAGCCTATGTGACGTTTCGTATATTCTGAGATGATCAAATAAAAACTGTTTTAAAAAATAATTGCAAGGCTACATTTGAAATATTTTTTTTTTTTAATAATAATTAGGCAAGCTTTCCAGCTAAACAAATCTATTATTTTTAGCAAATCTTGTCACATAGGCTATATTATATATGCAGCGACGATATTTACAATGGTTTCATATTAACTAACTTCAGTATGCACTTCTGGGAAATAATTACGTACTTTCTTATTTAATCATTATAATGGAATTCCACCATGTACTGACAGTTGCAAAAAAAGTTTTATTTACTATTTAATTATTATAATATATGTTATTGTTGTCTCCCTGTTAAATATGATGCTTTTCAATTGTTGCCTTTTTCTAATATGTTATTCTAGGTTCTTTTGTATTATCCTCTCTCACTCTTTTTCTGTACCTATATATACCATTAGTCACAATTTTTTTCTTTAGTTATTATATTTGCCCTGACGAAGCTTGATCTAAGCGAAACCGGTTGGCGAAAAAATACAATGAATTGGTGGTTTATAACAAAGTATTCGCTTCTTATGAAAATATAAAATACATAAAGATTAAACTCAGCGTAAAGAAAACTTCTAATAGTTTTGGCGCAGAAAAATCACATTCAAAATGTTATATTTAGGTAACATATATTAACAACGAGTTGTTGGCTCCTAAAATTAGAAATTATCTATTACGCGATGGTAAAAATAATACGATTAATAACTAAAATGTTGGCCAAAATAAAATTGATAGGTTTTTTTGTATCCATCCGTTACAGTGTTTTTTTTAACCTTTTCATTACGGTGCTAGAAAATTACGCCAGCTCCCATACTGTACACTACTGTGTAATCACAAAACTTTAAGCATGTATACTGTGTCAAGTGTACATGTTTAGAGTTTTGTCATTTTTAATTTGGATTAAAGTCTGGGTATTTTTATTACTGACGTAAATCATTTCATTAATAGTAGATTTGTATAACATATATATATATGGTAGTAAAATATTCTGTACAAGTGTTGAAAACGAGGAAAACATCGGTCAGGCATATAAAATATGATATGTCCATTACTGCTGGCAGACCACCGGCTATTACTGACTATGCAATGTGGAACGGTTAGCGAACTTCCGAACTTCTCTCGCTCACTACCTAAGAATCCCGCTCATAAAGTTGACAATGTACACAAACATACGTACATAATGACTATTTTTTAGCGAATTTTTTTAAATTTTATAAATATTTATATTATTTTTATTACTCTATCCTAAAAAAATATTACATCATATGTATTGCGAAGGAATACCTAAAATATGATCCCTGTGTTTAGTAAACTTACAGAGGTATTGAAATAATTAGAGACATGTTGTAACAGTGCGTTTTACTAGCTTCTGATTAAATTAAAACAATGATTCAGTAAAACAATGTTTTATTGTGTAGAGTATGATCCGTTAACGAAAGTGACAATAACAATATTTAAGACTGTTATTAAATACGAATATCTACAGGGTAAATTGGTAAATCGTTGATTATCAATAAAGATGGCTTAGCAATATCTAGGTACTTAATAAAATAACTAATTATAATTGTAAAATGAAAGATCGTCTCTATATTAAAAGGGCACCACGTTATTGTCAAAAAACGAATTTAATGATAAGCCACCGAAATATAAACGGAATTCCACATACTGATATGAAAGGGTTTTCTTTGAAATGTCCATGGTTGCTCAAAATGGTTGTTGTGCTGTGGAACAGCCTGTGCTGTGGTGCTATCGAACGAAGACTGACGTTGCCTCCTAGAGATCTATGCAGTTGGCCGGTAGTCTTCTTCTTCTTTTAAATAAGGATGTTCATGATTGCTCTTATTAATGTCCAAAATGAACGGGATGAGTAGAACAAACCGTTACAATGTTTATGATTATATTTAGACGAATTTCAGACGGAATTCAATACTATGGTTGTGTGACAGCACTATGAAACAATACAATGTCAACTCAGCAAGGAAAGGTTAAGTACCTACTTTTATGAGAATATATTCGTATTGACCGATTGTCCAGTAGAAAAATTAGGCACAAATAACTAATATTATCTACTTGCTTTTTATGGACAGTTTTTAGTCTACGGTCTCCTCAAATATTTTGTATGATTTTGTCACTCCTTTTTCTTTTTCGCGTCTATTTAACTCTCTAAAAATCTTTTAAAAACAAAAGTAGAACATTAAATTCATATTATTGCGTTATGTATACAATTTCATGTTTATAAAAACAAGATTTATAAATCCCTTTATAATAAAAAAAGGTCTAACAAACTCTTCTATTATTTCTATTCTAAGGATATTACGCATCCCAGAGTATCCGTTTCACCCTTTTAACGGGATAATAATAATAAATATCCGTGTACATCACTATTCTTTGTCAAGGGTATGTAACAGGAAATTATTAGAACAGGAAACATTGGCAATATATTATTACCTTTCGTATGCCATTCACAGAGTTGATATTTTTAATTACCACGGAATGGAATGTTGTTTTTTTTCACTTCATTGTAGGGATTTTACTATAATAAATTAAACTTTGATACACAATTAAAACCACATTTACATCTTCAATTCCCGTTTATTACTTCACTAATGATTTTAGACAATACTTTAAATTTAAAATGCGTAGGTAATACATACGTCTTTGACGTAGCATCCTCCTAAGAGGAACGGCTGCGCTGCTTGTTTCATACATAACAAAATTTTGGATTGGAGGCCAAAATACCCATCCGAATAGAATGATATATTTTTATAATTAAAGGTTTAGTAAATATCTAGTACGCATGAGAAGTTTTTTTTTGAATTTGCATTTAAAGTACATAAAGAACACAGGGTGACTTTTTTATTAATATGCTAGTAAAGCTTTATGAAAAATTATATACATAAGGTATAATAAAGGCATGCTGTTTTGTAAAAACGTATATTATAAACTGTTCATATTTTACAACGTCATAGTAATTATAATTCTACTGCCTTTATTACCCACCTATTGCGCTGAAACTAGCTACTTACATAGTATCTACCTTCTCACTTCTTTTATACTTATGTTATTATATTATTCACTAAACTACTTCTTATACTCTTTTGTACAACCTGCTGTTATAATGAATGTAACCACAGGATAAACTATTATTCATTGTGATAATTACGCTGTAACTACATACTGTTATATTGTATCCACTTACTTCTTTTATACCTATTTATTATTTTATGTGTACATTATTGTATTCCCTTGTAAAACTATGTGACAAATGTATCAACATGTAAAAGCCTTCTAGGCGTGAATAAATAAATAAATAAATATACATAATTATCATAACAATAATTGGAGTATTGACCAGTCTTCTGATATTTTTAAATCTATCCATACTTCTATAAATCAATTAAAATGATGAAAAAAAACTAAATACACAGTGTATTTATATGAAACGGCATTACAAACATGGTGATATTTAAATATTGAGATGATTTGTTTGTTGGCTGTTGAAATGGAATAAATTGTTACTATATGTTTAAAGCTCAAGTCCTTCAAAAAATTCATAAAAAATACTGTATTAGTTTCTTGCAGGACTTTACATCTTCAGAAACAATTTATTATATTTCATATTACATTTGTATAATACCCGGCAACAAATAATTCATTTCAATTTTTAAAAGCATTACATCTTGAAAGTGTTTTTTACTAAAACATTTAACTTAGGGTCATTTATGAGCGCGTATTACGTTTCATTTAGTCTAAGTAGAAAAAAAATGTTAAATACAATATGCATTACAAAACAAGTGTGTTATATTAAATTTCGTTATTTTAAGTAATTTTTCTCGAGGGTCAAATATGCGTTTCGAAATTTTACAGAAAAATTATAAGTATTATTCAAATATTTTTTAAGGACATTAAACATTTGAAAATATTTTGTAAAACGTACGTAGAACGGTCTTACGAGTTTGCCAGAATGAGCATGCTAAATATTATAAAGGTATATCGGCTTAAACTTCCCTATAAATTTGTTCCGAATGAAAGTTAAACACATTCTGCTTTGTACGAATAATAAAAATATCAGAGTAAATTCTGGCACGGGGAGGGGGGCGTCAGAGGGTGGTTATTTATTATTTAGAGTAAAGTAAAGGAATGGTAAAATTATTACGCAATACGATAAAGATAACGTATTTAAAGTGATGTACTTATTACGTATTTTTAAAATTTACATAGGCCTAAGATTTATCAAAATCAAATCAGAAATATGATGTTTTCTGACCGTCTTTACAAAATATTTAAAACTTGAGAAAAATAATTTCAATCCTTTCCCTCCATGTTTTAAAAAAAGACTTAACCTAAGTTTTGTAATCCGCATTCAAAAAGATTAAAGCTATTGTTTATGTAAGAAATAAACAACATCCCATTCTCTTTTTTTTTTGAAAATTTCTTCTCGACATTTGAAAGAAAATACCATTAAAGTATTTTTTCAACATATTGAACATTTAAAAATATTTTGTAAAACGTACGTAGGACGGTCTCGAAAAGGTCACATTTCTGATTTGATTTTGATTAATGATAAGACTATGTAAATAAAGAAAATGTATATTTTATAATTACTTTTCTCTTTTAGAACATAATGTTTATCGAAATGCGTAAAAAAATTATCATATAATATAAAATATTCCGACGTTTCTTTACTCCTACATGATTCTTAAAAAGTTTATCGTTTTTTTAAAGAAAATTGGAACATTATTCCGTAGCGTGCACTGGTTTATATACCTTGATGGAAATAAGGAAACTGGACGAGTGTAAAATAAAATGTTGAGTGGTACATGTAATGGTGTATACATATTATGTTTTTTGAATAAACTATTGAAGATTCAAAACCTCATCGTAATATATTTTTTTAATCATTGAAGAAAATATTAACAACTCTCAAAATGCAACATGAAACCGAAAATAGAGAGAAAAGAAAACGATTACGGTTGCCACTTTGGGTAGATTCTTTTCTGTATCTTGCAATTTGAGAGTTGTTAATAATATTTTCAATGATTAAAATACACGAGGTTCATAAGCTTCAATAAGTTATTCAAAAAAAAAAAATTGAATGTGAATCCTGGACTTGTAGAAAAAGTCGACAGATGTCCCATATAAATAAAAATCGGGTAGGTATATCCGAGATATAAAAAGATTAAATATAAATTCGGATAGAATATGATAAAAAAAGGTGAAAAAAATTGTAGCGATCCAAAAAAAAACTGGGAATTACTTGAAGATGATAATGAAAGTTATCTATACTCGTATATATAAAAATCAGTCTAAGTTTGTTTTGTTCGATGTTTTCGAAAATTACCCTACCGATTTCGCTGAAAATAGCAAAGTTTGTTTTTATTAGTGCCGGGAAGGTTTATAAAGTAGTTTGAATGAAATCCAATGTGTAAAACTGTTGCTGTAGCGTTTTAAAATTGAAAAACATTGAACCACCATGTTTTGTTTAGGTTAGTCCATAGATATAACACTCTGGTTAGCCACAGATTGCATATTCAAAGGAAGAAAATTTTTGGGTAGAAAATTTGCAAAATTGAAAACACGAGTAGGTACCTACTTAAGAATTTTACGATATAGATATATTTTGAAACAATAAATGTTTTGGATGAAATAAAATATTCAAATGAATATTTCCTTACTTGGAGATAGTTAATTTCGCTGTCAAATCAATCATGGCACCCTAATGACAACCAAAAATTCACAACTTCGTAATTTTATTTAAAAAAATCCCGAGCAAGGCCGGGTATACATCAGCTAGTTTGAAATAAACATATGATACCGATGAAAACGATGGAATTGAATTGAGTACGAGCAGCTCAGTGCATTCGAGCGCAGGTCCCAGATAGACCGTGAGATCCTGGTATCGAGTATCAGTTACTACCGCTATATTTTTCTTTACTGTGTCTATTCGGTGTCATGTTTTATTTGGAGAGTTGTTAATATTATTATTAGTATTGTTATTTTTTTTTTAATAAAATTCTACGAATTAGACACAAAAATAATTAATAATATTATCTCAAATGTTTCAAAAATATGAAATATAAATTGTAATACACGAACAGAAGTTTTTGGAGTGCACATATTTCTTCATTAATTTCTATTTATTTAGAATTATTATATAGAAAATGATGTGTTCCTATGGACTATACATTATTCATATAGCGTATCGTGAACCCCTCCCTAGGGGAACCTGTACTGACGTGTTGACGTATTTATGAAATAGCCTATTAATGTGAAATTGTTATAAATGAAATAATTTGTATATTAAGAATAATACAAATATAGTAAAACAGACAAATTTGCAAATTAATTATTTAATTTTTTTTATTTTTTATAACTTATTGAAGTTTCTAAACCTCATTGTAATATTTAATCATCGAAGATAATAATATTAACACATCCCAAAATGAACCACGAAACCGAAAAAACAACAGAAATTAAGACTTTGCAATCATCACCAGGATAGCAGCCAATAATATGGGATTTATAAAAATGGAGGATAATATTAACAAGTCTTGAACTTGAAGTAGGATATCGGTGTAAATTGAACTGGTCTCATTAGCTTAGTTGGTTAAGCGGTTGCCTCGGATAGGTAGAGGTCCTGCGTTCGAGTCCCAGATGCGACTGAAATCTTTTCTTTTTAATTTCTGTTGTTTTTTCGGTTTGGTGGTTCATTTTGGGATGTGTTAATATTATCTTCTTCAATGATTAATTATTTACGTTTAATTTAAATGTTGTTATATTTGGTTTGGTGTAATTAAGTTGTGGAAAACATCTGTTCCTTTTGATTTTACCCAGATCGAGATATTAAGTTTTATTAAATGTGTTGGTGTATTCTCGTTGTATCTTTTAAAGATATAGGCATGTGAATATATAGTTTAATTTCATAGTTTTGAAAATGTCTTTGTCCGTCGGTGGTATATTTTAATGGGATATTAAGGGTGTAGTTTGTTGAAGATCCTGTTAAAATAATTGATTGAGATTGTAAAAAAATATGAAGAGATGAAGGATTGCAAATTTAGCAGAAAGTTGTCTAATTGTCATAAAATCTAAAACCTCGAAAATTTCAGCAGAATCTGTAAAGTATTTTCCTTGAAGAATAATTTTAATTATTGTATTTTGTGCTTTTATATAATAAATCAAAATATATTAAGATTACGTATTTGTAAACGATATTTCCAAAACCTTTTCAATAATAATATATATAATATGTGATACGACGTTTTGTCATAACAACCCACTACATATTGCTATATTAGGAATGAAATAACATACCTCGAGGAGAGGTCAAATAAACCTCCAGCACTCCCCTAATGCTGTACAGGATGTTGAATTTCAGCTCCAAATGCTCTAAAAAGTTAACTTCGTTTCCTTCCCCGGAACATCCTGTGCTCTCAAATTGCGTCCTGTAAAGCGTGTTGTAGGATATGGACATGTTGATGCTGAAAATAATATTATATTTCAGTTTGTTTATTTTTTGTATATTGATTTCCAATAACATGGTTAGCGATGTTTACTTCAAGATTTATTAGATATAAAGGAAAATACAATTTAGTAAAATAATTTATTTTTGTATAAAAATTGTTAAAACGTGGACGTTCTTTTGTTTACAATTCCAACAATGGCGATTTCTAGTTTTATTTTCTGCATGAGCAGAACACCCGTTGTTGGATTCACGAGAACGCGTCGTTTTACCGACTCGTTTTCATGTAAGTCGGCTCGTATTTGGAACGAGCTACCGGCATCTGTCTTTCCTCCTACATTAAATCTGGGTCTTTTAAGGCCCGCGTTAACAAATCCCAACGAAGCCAGAGTAAAGTTAACCTCTCAGAAGCTGGGCGTATTGTTCAGAAACCACAGATATTTTAATAGTACACAACTGCTGACCCTGTAAAAATCGCAAGTCGCATTGTAGACTGTGGTAACCACCTCTGGTCGGGAGCCCCAAAATATCTGAAAAAACCCTTGTGCAGAAACGGGCGGTTCCTTTAATAGATTCGCTTATCTTAACAAATGGATTGCAATCTTTTTAATACAGACGGCAGATGGGTATGTTGTCCTTTTTCTACCGGTATTTTAATGGAAGATGCTCTGAAGAACTTGCGTCATTGATCTCTTCAGCACCAGTGTACAGTCGGGAAATACGCCAAACCCCCGCCGAACATTTGTACACGGTTGACATTTGTCAAATAACAACGTGTCGCTTCTATGACTCGTTTCAACAGCTCGACTGTGGAATGATTTGCCGGCCTCTGTGTTTCCTCCCTCCTACAACATGGATATCTTCAAGACCCAGGTTCACTTCTTCCTATCCTTTAAAATACCCTCCACACAGAATACCCAAAGACGACATAGGCCTCGAGGGAAATTAATTCCCTCGAGGTGTGAAGTAACTGTAAAAAAAATCCCTTCATACGGCCCCTTCCTTGACCCGCCTCACAACGTTGCCCATCGGGTGGTGATATGATTCCCCTGAATGTGCTCCGTACAGACAGGGGCGCCCCGGTGAGGTGAACATAAAACAAAAACAAAAAACAAAATATTGTCGACAAAATTTAACATTTGTCGATAATAAACTTTTCCATGGATAGATAAAAACGGTGGATGATGAAACATATTCAAATACCTACTCACTTTTCAAGAGCTTTGATAAAACAGATCGATTTTTGTGGAACATTAATCCATTTGATAGCTGCCGAGACCAGAGCATGGGCGTTCATTAATCCAAATCCAAACCTTACATCGAATCTAAATCCAGCCCTGTAAAAACACAACGTATATTTTATTAACAAAAACTTTCCTCTCCAATTGTGGGAAAAAAGCACCTGATATTAATTAATCATTCGACAGCTAAAATAATAAACAAAACAAATTAAAAAAAACTGTATTAAAACTAAAGAGTTAATCAATATATTGAAAACTTGGCTAGCTGAAAGAAGCTATTTGTATTACATAATAAAGAAATATTATTTTATGTACGATATTTATGCTTTAAGTTTTTTACATTTGTTTTTCATTTTTTTATTTTACATATATATTTTGTGACCTTAACTGTAAATCTTGAGTTTGGAATAACAATCTCCCGTTAGAGAAACTACGAAAAGTAGTTTACATGGAACTTTGCTTTGTATTTTATTTGTAAAATGTAAATAAAAAATAAATAATAAATACATAAAAAAAAAAAAAATATATATATATATATATAAATAAATAGAAAAAAACTATTAAAAAAGTGTTAGTTGTGATGTGCTAGGTAGTCAAATAAATATTTAAAAATAAATAAATACATACCCATTCATTTGCCATCCTAGGTTATCAGACAAAGGCATATATTCCGATGTCCATACGATTAAATGTTGGACATCACGCCAAGTCAGATTTTTGCTGAAAGAAGAATGGAATTAAATTATATAACTTCATCCATACCTTAATTATTATCCTTATTTCGCGATTCATAATTCCTGAATCGAATCCATACAAAGAAAATTAACCCGTGTCATTGCATATCGTGAAGGTTTACCTGATCAATTTGGAGTATATTGATGGAATTTTGCACTATAAACTACAATCTCTGTCAGTCAGACGTAAACTTTCTGATGTATCCTTTAGGTACAAAATTATGTATGCATCAATTAATACACCAACAAGAAAATCAACAAGGAGGATAAACGACATTTTTTATTTAATCACTGAAGAAAATAATATTAACAAACTTGAACTTGTTTCATAAGCTAAGTCGGTTGAGCGTTGCCCCGGATAGGCAGAGGACCTGGGTTCGAGTCCCAGATGCGACTGAAATATTTTTAGTTTCTGTCCTTTTGTCCGGTTTCATCTTTCATTTAGGTTTGTTAATATTATTTTCTTCCATGATTAAATATTACAATGAGGTTTTTAAATCTCAATAAAAATAATTAATAATTAAAAAAATACATTTTTTTTATATTAAAGCCCGTAACACAATCCGGGATATTTACTGTGGATATTGAGAAATTACAATACTATACACTGCTCTAATAATGAAATAGACAATTTAAATAACACAATTAATCAATTTAAAATAAAAATGTTTTTCCATTAATAACAAACTAATATTTTGATGATGCCCTTTATTAAGTATCAAACAGTGTACCATCAGCACAGGTGACAATAAGGAGTTTATACACCTACTTTATAACATGTTTTCGACCTGTACTTATTTATTATTATTGCTATGCAAGTTTTGGGCATATTGCCTGTCTTACGTAGTATTATAAAATAAAATAAACCAATAAAATATACCTTCAAAATAATCAATTTGGCTACTCAGATTTTGTGCGGTCATAATCTTTAGTAGATGAAGCTGTAACGGCTATTCTTCCCAACCCTACTAAGCAACTGTTGAGCCGAAATTTTGACTATTCAAATGTACAAATACGATCTACCAACGAAAGTCTCGCTCAAATTTACGATCAATTTAGGATATCGTTTTTTGTGGATTAAGTTCCGCTCAATAGAGGACTAGTAATTAAAAGTATCATCAGGGTGAACAGACGTCAGTGAAATGTCAAATGTGATCTATTTATCGCGATTCAAATATTGAATGACAAATTTTCATTTCCGTTTTCGGATGTCAAAACATGTTTTTTATATGTTCGAAATAAAACTGAAGAGAGCCTAAGTAACTTTACTTATAATAAGCTACATTTTGTCTTCCTTTTTATGAAAGTGAAACATCATATCTAAAATGTACGTCTATGAAAGAGGGAGGGCACTATTTTCTTTTAAATGAAAGTGGGCGTAGACTATTTTTAGTCTACGAAATTGGGGTTACCTCCATAGACAATTTAGGATTTAAAATGTTTATAAACATGCAAACAGAGTGAACGCTCAACAAAACACTTGGCTGATCGGTGATTGATCTTTTGAAAAGTTGGGAAGAACGGCCGTTAGAGATGAATAATTTCCCTGTAGGCAATTCCTAAGGGGAGATGCAATGTTTCACTTATCCACTGCCGTATGCCAGGGGTGACTGTACTATTGTGATTCATTGTACACTTGGGAATCAGAACAACTGCAGAGGAGCCAAGGTAAGTGCATTACGGTCTTACAGTCTGCCAGGAAGGTAGAAGTTATGCTAACCGCCCGTTTCAAGACCCTAGAGTACCTGGATTTCTGGCTTCCTTTGACGCTAATAACAAAAGCATTTACTTTGATTACTCCAAACAAGTTGCGAATGGAAAAGACATGGAAGGACAGTAAAAGCGGCGGGGAATGCGAATATCTGTTGAACAAATAATGACAATAGGCGGTGATAAATTGATGTTTCTTACTTGGCTTCCAATGCCAGAGCTATAATTCCTGCAGCCAAAGGAGCGGAGGCGGAGGTTCCGGTATGTTTGATGGTGCATCCATTATTTAAGTCCGTAGTCGTCTATAAAATAAACAGAACACTTGAAATACTCGTATATATTCGCTCGCTACAACACAAACACATCCTTAGTATGAGGGACGAAAAAAAAACTGTAACTCTTTACTTGAAAAATAAAAGAATGCATCGTTACAATGTTACATACGTAAATTACCCATCCGAATTTGTGGTGTTTCGCATGTAAAAACTGTTGTGGACTGTAAATAACAAAGACCAATAATATTGATGGCTCTGGTTGAATGTAATTAGGGATAGTTTTAAGATATAAAAGGAGCTAGGATAACCAAATACTTATAGAGTAATGTAGGGACCGAACATTCTCCTCGAAAGTAGTTTTTTCCGAACAAAGAGCACCGCAAATAATTACTGACAGACACTGTTCACTGAGTGTTCCATTTTTCAAAACGTTGTGTTTGGTTTGGGAAGGCAAAGAAAGGATAAAGAGCAGTCAAGGTAAGAACCAAATACATTATCATTTAAAAACCTTGCTTATATCAATAATTTCCACAATATAAACGAAGGGATATGAATAAGAAGAAACGTTTGCATTTTTTTCTTTGCAAAGTGCAATAACTGACAAATCATAGATTTATGTTTTCATAAATATGCTTCCCTTTGTCTGTCATGTTTACCATATTAAACTAGATTTACACGAAACTTATTTACTTACCGAGCTCTACACGGAAACCATATCGGGACCCGTATGGAAAATCTTTGCTTTACACGATAATTATTTTCACACCTACGAGTTCATACGAATGTGAAGATATAGTTGCCATTAAATAAGAAATAATATTTTGGGATTGTATACATAGCTGCAGATCGTATAAAAGTATTTCAACAAATACTAATAAAAAAAAATATGCGAAATTCACAATCAGCAATAAATAGAACACAGCCTACGTTATTTCTTTAACAATATTTTCAATATATGCTGATGTAAACACGCAATATTTCCTGTTTATATCGTTTCGTAAAACAATGAACGTAAATCAGTTTCAAAATAATTCATAGTATCATTCACCTATTTGGTCCCCTTTGTACGCTTTAACAATATAGAACGGGTTCAGCACAAATTTCTTACGTACATAAAATTTAAACTGAAAACTACGGACCGAGTTGTATTATATAGAATCATTACCAACCTAATTGACAGCCATGCCATTTTCGCCACTATTAAATTATATGTACCGACGAGGAACACAAGACAAAATGTAATATTTTTCTACAACACTTCCACAACCAATTATCAGTATCATTCATTGCCAATAAGATGCATGATTTGGGCAACAGGTTTGGAGTTGTTGTTGACATATTTGCTGACTCCATTTATACAGTAAATGGTCATCTATACCAGCACTTTGATGAATATGTAGCATTGTATCGTTAATGATTTGGGTTATAATATTGTTTGGTTTTCTATTTTACGTCAATGTTCATGTAAAAGCCCAAATGGGCGGATAATAAAATAAATTAAATAAAACTGAATAGAAGAAGCCCCATTTAAAATGTGCCATGTAAAATTACGATTTCTATGAATAACGGTGTCGTCTAGGTGCCTATTACAAATGGAATTCAAGTTTGATATTAGATTTTTTTTATAAATTAAAGGATGAAAGAAATTCACAAGATTCGATGAATCAAGCAATCATTTACAGCATTTGAATGAAGCACACCAAACTTACGATTCATTTTCAGAAAACGCGAAAGAAAAAGTTCCCTGACTTGGGTATGTACTGAATAACCGTAATATTTCTCTAAACGGAAGGTAAGGTGGCGGCTGTTATAAATAGCCCGGGTTGTTCATATCCATTAGACCTGACATGTATATCTTGATGGTGAGATAGGAAGGAAGTGCTCCCAATTTCTCAGAGAAGAAGTAAAGGGCCTGGAAGTACGTTGTAGATGAAAAACTAATGTTTATTTGGAAACAAAAATGATGGCTGCCAACAACTTCGTGTGTGCACGGACGTGCTGGAAGAATGTTTTTTTATAAATAGTACAAATAAACTCCGGATAACAAAGTCCATCTGAGATTGGCATCATGAATTATTCTGTGAATTGTTATTTATTCTTGAATGGCACACTAAACGATTGCTTGGAGATCTTTTGGCTCTAAATTCGCCTAGGTTCATTACTAAATTACGTACGTATCCCAGTTCATGTCCTACGCGCTTATTTCGTGAGATATACAGGGTATTAAGAGACGTACCCGACTTAAGGACTTTAACTATATATTTTTATTAATTTTTTAATTCATCTAAAACATTTATAAAATCACTACGTATCTGCCAGTTATGGTCGAGGCGAGGGGTTGGGCGGTAGCTTGGCTGAGTGACCATTGACGGTATGTGAAAACATATTTTTTGATTGAATTTTAATTAAAAGGAAAAAAAAGTCGTCGGGGATGAAAACATATTCACAATTTTTATTCCAAATAATTTGAGGAAAAACTAGTTAAATTAAGTCAGTTATAATAATAATAATAATATTAATAATGTTTTATTACCTTCTTTTTTAAAATAAAATCACAAATAATTTTATCTTCACTGGGATTTCCCGTTCTGATGATTTCATTTACAAAATATAAAATTACATAATATTAAATTGGTGTGCTTGATGACAAAAATAAAATAAGGTGAAATGTTTTAAATGCAGTTGAGTGGTTTCAGTGTTAACCTGTATTTGGTGTTAATATATTTTCTATTTCAGATCTCCCTATGTAACCTATCCGGTGTTTTATTGATTTTTAAATTTATTATGGATTTTGTGATTTTTGAAGTATTGTAGGATTTTATTGTAGAGTTTAGTACCATACCATCCAAATGTCGTGTTTATGGTTCCTTGTTGTAAATGTTTTGACTTTGAGATCTAGTGTTTCTAATATGTGTGATTGTCGTTATTTCTTGTTTTTTGTATTAATGAATGTAAAGTGGTTATAGTTTTAGATTATAATTGGTTTATTGACATTTTAAGTCTATGGAAGATTTCATCAATGCTAGTTCTTACAGTATATATATATATATGTTCTTATATATCTTAATATCCTGTACATAATCCATCTATATACATATATGAAAAGCGTATTTTTGTGTTTTACAGAAATATCCAATTTCATTCCGAGCTTGCTGAAATTGTGCACACTTGTCCTTCAAAACAAGATGAAGGTTACTGATTATGTGAGATTTTGAAAAACCACCCTCACCCACTTTTCTCACCCTTTAAAGCAAAATTTTAGCATTTCTTGATGAAATGAATAGTTAAATTAAGTCTGTGTGAATGTTGTGAATGATGAATACTTGGAGCAGGTCGATGAGTTTGTGTATTTGGGAAGTATGTTTACGAGATATGGAAAGACTGATAGGGTTATTGAAAGAAGGGTGAATGCAGGAAACTCCATTAACGGAGGACTGAACGCGGTTGGCGCAAACAAAAAGTTGTCCAAGGAAGCGAAGCTAGCAGTCCACAATGGAGTGCTGATACCAACCTTGATGTATGGCAGTGGGGCATGGAACTGGCAGAGAAAGGATGAAAGTAGACTGAATGCTGTAGAAATGAGATCTCTGAGACGAATGTGTGGTAAAACCATGTATGATCGAGTGAAAAATGTTGAGATTCGTAAAGAATGCAAGGCTGATGTAAGCGTAGTGAACAAGATTAAGAAAGGGACGCTTAGATGGTTTGGGCATGTAGAGCGAATAAACGAAGAAAGGAGTGTAAGGAGAATATATGACGCGAATGTGAATGGAAGAAGAAGCCGGGGACGCCCGAGGAAGACATGGCACGATCAAGAGAATCAAATAGTCGAGTCGGGCCATGTCAGAAGTCGGAATAACAGAAGAGAATGTATGAGGCGTTGTATGAATGTGAATGAAGCAAGAAGTGTATGCCAAGATCGAGTTGTTTGGTGGTCCGTCCTCTCTGCCTACCCCTGCGGAGAAACGGCGTGATTGTTAGTTTATTAGTTAGTTGATGAAATTATGCACACTTGACGTTCAAAATAAGAGAAAAATTACGGTCACTATTATATAAATACTCTAAATATATAATGTTATTTCTCCAAACACTCTTTTCAACATGTTTATTGAAGACAGGGCCTATTCCACTCCACTACGAGCATTTTCAGAATGGCAATTGTAATATAATGTTTGTTACATTTGGATTAGGCGTGAAAAATAATGTGAAGCGGAATTTTTTTTTTGTAATTTCCATTTAATTAGAAATAATTATAACTATTTAGTCACACTAAACCGAACTCGTTTAGGAACAAAATTAATATAAATCAGAAAATTTTCTGAGGAACCATAAAGAACTACCATAAATTGGCTCACTTTGGAATACACAAACTAAATTGTAACGATTGTTCCTCATTTTATATGGAAAATAACAAGCTCTAATTTTAAGATTAGAATCAATGTATAATATGTCTTAAAAATAACAATTTTTCCGAATTCGCTAATCGTATTAATTCAAAAAATCACAGTTTTGATACAAATACGCGATCAATATTCTTCAAATTCATAGTGATGGTAAACGCTTAGATAATTTAGAAGCTTTAGAAATTAAGAAAACCCTTAATAATAATAATTCTATTATTAGCAATCAAAGAAACGTATCTTACAGCCTCATTTTAAATATGTTTCCTTTCACCCCTCCTTCAATCTCTTCCCCCACTCTTTACTAATCCCTAGTCATGCCCCCACCTGGACTGTGACACCTAATATGTATGTTCTACCATAATTTTGTAATACTGTCTAGTAAAAAAGTGGTTAAAACAAAGTTTGATTGTTTCATTGAATAACGGTTTATACTCATGTGTTTAAACCGAAATGGTTTATATTAAAGCGTTCCACTTTGTTACGTTGTGTAAGTACTTACATACGAAGTAAACCTCTTACAGTCATACCCTTTTAGGATTATCTACATACCGACCTAAAGCAAATCTTCCGTTAAAAGATTTTCTCCCATCTTAAAATGTTTTCCCTTAGATGTTGACATTTAAAAAAAATGTAATTTTGAAATACGGAAAGGTTCTTTCTTCATAAAATATCATCGTTTCGAGTATGAGTGTTCTGTTCTTGAAAACATATTGAGGCAACCGAAAATAAGAGATTTGCCGGGCGCTAGCGGTGGAACCATCATTGTTTTGAGCTAGTTATCAATATGTGTACAGGCCAATAATTTGAATGAATTTGTGCACACCGATAGTGGTTTAAACTGGTTCGAACTAGTTTGGAAGACCCGCCCGCATTCCCCCTTTTCCCCGCAATATAATACAGTACACTAATATACAAGCAAGAATCTCTTTAAAATTATTTGCCCATATACAGGGAAAAAGTCCACATACATTAAAACGTCATATATTAAAACATATATATATATATATATATATATATATATGCAGTGGCTCCATGACAGTTGGCCCCTCGACAGTTAATCCCTCCGATAGTTGATCCCTCCGACAGTTAATCCCTCGGAAAATTGATCCTTCGGACGATTGATCCCTCTGACAGTTGATCTCTCCAATAGTTGATCTCTCCGACAGTTGATCCCTTGGACAGTTGATCCCTCCGACGGTTGATTCTTCGGACAGTTGATCCCTTTCACAGTTGATCCCTCTAATAGTTGATTCCTCCGATAGTTGATCCCTCCAATAGTTGATCCCTCCGATAGTTGATCCCTCGGACAGTTGATCCCTCCAACAGTTGATCCCTCCGACAGTCGATCCCTCTGACACTTATCCCTCCGACAGTTGATCCCCTAAAGAATTATTTCTACTGTACGTCCTAATTTGTAAAGTAAGTGTGCAGATAGAATATGCGGCCGTATAACAAAAGTCGACATACTTATATCTGCAGGTGTCTTGAGTGGAAATTCGCTACACATAATATTTTTTCTAACAATAATTCCGAATCGTCGGAGGATTATGCTGCCGAATTACAAAATACGAAATAGTGACTGCAGAAATAATCATTTAGGGGATCAAGTGTCAGAGAGATCAACTGTCTGAGGGATCAATTGTCGGAGGGATCAACTGTCGGGGGGATCAACTATCCGGGGGACAACTGTTGGAGGGCCAACTGTCGAGGGACCAACTGTCGGGTCACCATATGCAGTGTATTCATAAGAGTATTTAATCTATAATTTTATATAATGTAACGGTTTGAATTTGGTAAAAAAAATATCATACTTAGGTAAGCAGTTCTCTATAAAAAAATCATTTTACTAATATCGACTTCATATGACCCAAAATGACGAACTTTGATATGTGGGAACGCTTTCGGCTTTGGCCTCCGGGCTATATACAAGGAAAAATACCGTAATATTTTTTCGAATGACGATACAGATTTAACTTGGGAAACAGGTAAAGAGCATACAACGAAAGGTGGGTAGAGAAAATGCCGAGTATAACAAAGTAGCACAGAAAAATAATGCCTCACGTTTCTCACCGAAGCGAGAAAGAATGTTGTCTTTTAAACTTAAAAGAGATTTTCGTTTAAATGTGATTGACAGACAACATATTTAGTATTTTAATGATATAACACGTTTTTTTCGAGAATGAGTGTTATTCGATTTTACAAGTGATCCACTGCCCTTAGCACAAAATGAACTTTTTTTTCTTCTGTAATTCCACACAGGAGGCCCTGAAGGAATGTCGAGTGGAGGGTTTTTTTAGAGAATTAGGAGGGAGAAAACACAAAGGCTAGTGAATCATTCCACAGCTAGGCTATTGAATACAAGAAAGAGTCGTAGAAGCGACCCGTTCTCATGTTACAAATATCGACCGTGTATAAATGTTGGGAGCGCGTTTGGCGTGTTTCCTGATTGTGCACGTTGCCGAAGGGATCAATGATGCTAGTTCCTCAGAGCATCTTTCATTGAAATACCGGTAGAACAAGGACAGTATTCCCACCTGACGTATGTGCTCCAAAGATTACAATCCGTTTGTTGAGGTAGGCGGATCTATCAAACGGACCGCTAATTCCTGCACAGAGTCAAGGGTTTTTTCAGATATTTTGGGACTCCCGATTAATTTTCAATGAAATATACTGTTACCGGTATATAAGATATCTGCTTCTTTGGGTACAATGTTGTCTACAAGCCCAACCTTTACTTCGTGACACCTTCCAGTCCCTTGATGTATTTTTTCCGGCTACTTGTCTTGTATATTATATTGGTAAAGTACCACCACTTTTTAATCTACTTCAGTTTTATATAATTATCCTTATCCACCTATTGCCCTTGAAATGAGTATAACGCACAGCACAGGAGGCCTTTTATGGTTCTTTTTAATGAAAATTCCTTATCCTTTTCCTTAGGCTTAAATACTTCTTGCTTAACTTCGGTTCTGGTTCTCTCGAATGACAGCTGTCATTCGGCTCATACTACATTCTTTAAAAATATCGATATTTGCGTAGTTTTAATAACAAAAAAACTCAGTATCATATAAGTATTGACTTTAAATATTATAAGTGAGTTATTTGTCGTATAATAATGCTATTAAATTAACCGAATTAACGAAATTAAGATGTTTTAAAGTACCCATGCCAAAAGCCCGGAATGTCAGATAAAACTGTTTTAAATTCTTAAAATTATAATAAACTGTACGTGTAAAGCCAGTAATAATGAACTGCACGTGTGATACAAATATAATTTATAATATTTCTGTTAGAGTATAATTAAACCACAATCTCCCTTAAAAGTGTACTGTCATTAATAATAATAACCATAATAAAAATAGTTGGATGATTTGTATAGCGCCGTTTTTGTGAAAAATCACCTCAAGGGCGCTGTACAAATATTTCTTAACTAATTATGTACAAACTGATACAGAAAAACATACTTACCTGGCAGGTCGCTTCAGATGAACACAGTTTTAGCAAAATTTATTTATAGAGATGTATTCGGAATGTATTGACAATGTATTCGGAATCGCAGTTAAGCAAAATATCTTTATGCCTAAGGAATTTTATAAACATTAACATACCGTCCAGACCAATCCGACAAACAGATTTTTTTTATTTGCCCGCATGCAGGACCAATCTCTCCGATTCCCCGTATTTGTGCGCGATATAACGCATAATTTCACAATATCGACATTCTTCACAATACTCGATCAAAATATCGAATCGAAGTAATTCGTACGACCACAAATTGATGCACGATTATAAAATGTATCGAGAGCATCTCCTGTCCCAATCCCATCTTCCTCTTACTCTTCCTCTCCTCCGTTCTTTCATATTTAGTTTTTTTCTTTAACTTATTAGCTTCATAAATAAAACATCTGTGTTTAACCACTGTTAGCATAAGAAACTTTCTTGGCTTACCTCTTGTTAAAATTCCTTTGTATATATATTTGTATTAAAAGCTGTTCGTTTCTTACAAATAAATAAAAGGATAAGAAAATTTCCTTAAAAGAACCAGAATAAGGTTTCAGGTCAATTAAAGTTAAAAGTGTATTGTGAAACATAAAATAAAACTCACTATCATCTGATCCTGATAGGCTCCCGAAGAGTAGGTGACAGCCATGGTGGCTGCGCAGGGCTCCCCGTACCAGGGGAAAGCGCCCCTCTGGGACGCACTGCCTATGGCCACGGTGTAGATACTGCCTATGTAGCTGGGGAATGAAAGATATTACATTATTATTCTGAACAAATTCATCATCTATGATGAAAGGGACAGGGGAGTGAAGTTTTATATATCGGACGGCTTGAGTAACCAGGTTATTCAGATCTCGTTTACTTTGATTCTTTCTCTATCAGTTCTTTGTCTCACGTTAGTGTTGATCTCTGATCTCAATTAAAATAATTTGCTTTTTATGACTTATCTTACAAAGTCATATCTTTTCTGTAATCATCAGATTTAGCTACCTACGAATATAATGTAAAACTGTTTAATGGAGTCTATGAAAAATAAATGAATACGTAGCAGTATTTTACTGATGTACATACACATATTACCACTACATTATGCGGTCACTATTGATGTTTACAGAATATCATTCTAAATTCCATCTTTATGGTAAAGTTAGGGTAAATATGTTTATCATTTATCTATACTTGACATTATTATTTTTCCTGATGAGGAAAGCATCGCTTTCGAAAAATGTTGATGTGTATATATTAATAAAGTAGCGATTTCAAAGTAATTTTTAATTCAATTATTAATAATGACGCCACAAAGTGAATACCAATATTTTGAAGAAATTAAAATAAGTATTTAAAATATTAAAATAAAAAAAAAAATTGTAGTTTTTCCACTCCAAGACCAATCTAATACTTCAGCATACGGTTACTTTTATTCCATGTGGTTGGTTTATTTTAGTTTGATTTGGTGACGTCCATGCTTTAATTATACGTGTTTCCACGCACACAAAGTGAACACTCTCACTTGAAGGAAATGTGAAATGAGAGGTTCAGAAGTGAAATAAAAAGGAAATGAAAACATCACGCCACTTTGGTCATCAGTCATTTCACTTTAAAATTATGCAAAACCCTCGGCCGAAGTTAACCTTTCGTTAGAGCTTCGGCTGCCGAGAGAATGTTAACGACCGAAACACGATACCAAACAAGGCTTTTAAAATAATGCGATTTAAATTGTTTCACGTCAGACGTGAAATACGTGCAAAGCTACTGGGCAGGCTTCGGCGGTATTTAAATGATTAATCACTGTTAATGACGCCCTAATGAATTAATATACACAAAGGTTTGCTGCCTAATCTTGGCCTACACGCTAGATTAGAAAATTCAAGTTCTGCTTTCGCTTTGGAATACTGCTGGTTTTCAGTATTTAAAAAGTTTGTTCATGTAAATGAAAGTCTGAAGTTTCTTTTTGAGACGTTAGGTATTTTCGAGAATCAGGAAAACCCTTTATTTTTCCTGTCAACCTTTGGTAAATAAATGTTTTACACGTGCGAGTTTGATGGCCATAAACCAAAGATTTTCAAAGCTTTATGGCTATAAGTTCCATTACCGTAAAATACACTTTGAAAATGGCATCTCTTTAAATAGGCTGGAGCACACTTATAAGTGGCAGACTTACATTTTTTATACTGGGTTTTTACAGATGTTCACACTTACCTGAGAATAATCGAGTTATAAAAACTCAGATAACTTACAAATAATCAGACAAAGTATATACACAACATAAGATTACTAAAACTCTCCCAATTATATATAATAAAATAGACACAAGAGACACAAAGAGAGACACAAGTGATAAATAATATAACTAACCCAATCATTGTTATATATTTTTAAGCAATGAAAACATTCCCGCAAGATGAATACTTCCTTCTGTGCCGTGCCTGCCACTGTACGTGTCTGCACTTCACGGTGACGGTAGATGTTAATACACCTTAATAATAACTAATCATACCTACGCATATAAATAAATATAAAAAATAGTTTTATTTATTTATTTTTAAGTTGTGTTCCAGTTGGATTTATAGAACTCAATTTCAATTCAAAGTTTATAAAATTTTAGTAATAACTATTATTACTATTCTTTTATTTTTTTCTTTGATTGATGCGTAATTATTTAGTGGCATCGTTATAAATATAATTAATAAGAAGAACTTTGTTTACACCACTGTTTTTAATATATGAATATAAAAAAAAATCAGAAGTTAAGTTTCCCTCATCAGGATAAACAGTATACTAAAAAAGTATAGAAAAATTATAAAAATGTAAAAATAGAAACCATCATAAAAAAAATATCCCAAATACTATCCATCCAGTTTTAACACTAATAAAAAAAATAGTTTTTTTTTACATAACGAGGATAAAGATGATATTTCAGTTAAACCGGTGGTCTATAAATTAATTTGTAATGATTGTACCTTTTTTTTACGTAGGAAAGTTTACAAGAATCTTTAATACTAGAGTTAAGGAGCACCTAAGTGTTTCAGTAATAATTATTGTTCTGAATTTGCAAACCACGTTTTGGAAATAAATCATTCTTTGACCTAAATAAAGGTTAAAAAAAATTCATATGAGTACAACTGATTCACAATTAAATCAATCTTGAATTTTAGAAATTATGAAAAGTGTTAATAGTAAATTCAATATTATTAATAATCAACTAATTTTCATATGAAGGATACATAGAATATTATCAATATTAATAACTATTATTAAATATAATTAATGCTTCGTTTTTTTCTTGATTTTATTTGTATCAATAATAAAAATAATTTCGTTCCTAAAATTACAATATTAATTTATTATTTAATATATACATATATATACTTTTTTTTAAAAATTAATTACTTACCTACTTTCATTACTTATTGTAAATTTTTGTTTATGTCTGTAATTTGTCTCTTTTTACATCTTACATTTCTATACTTGTCATTATTTTTTGAGTATACCGTTAATCCTGATGAGGGAAGATTTGCTTTTAAAATATGTAGATATGTATATCTTAAAAACAGTGGCGTCAACCAAATACTTTTTAATTATTATAATGTTGTTTAGTTAAAAAAAACTTTTTATTATTAAAAAAAATTGCTATGTAATTAGATATTACGTGTGATAGCTGTTTCGCCTTCCAAAAACGATTTTAATAATGCCTTCGGAAGGCGGAACAGCTGTTAAATGTGATAATAATTACCTGCCAAACTTTTTTTTTAACTAAACCTTTTTTTAAACTAAATAATAATGGTGATTATTAAAAAAATAATTTAAAAAACTTAATTAAAAATGGACAAAGAACATTAGACTACATGATACAAAACGAGAGTGAAATATTTTTGTTCATTTTTTGATAAAAATAATACTTTTTATAGAAATAATTACCCATCGCAGTTGCAATTATCATCATGGCTGCCCCCGTTTCCGCTCGCGAACACAAAGATTGTTCCCTTTCCATCACGTCCCTGAAACATTACAAAATTAAATGCTGAAGCATGAAAGTAATTATTTCATTTTAGCAATAATAATTCCCTCTCCGTTGAGGTTGTATGACGGAAAGCCTATTTAAAAGGTGTTTGCCGAAATTAATTCCGACTATTCCCGGAGTTTCAGCAAGATTAAGCACGGCCCCAGACCACTCGGCAGTTCAAGTGACAGTGTCATGAAATTTATTCGCATAGCCATTGAAGTGAATTTGTGATAATTGGATTTTTTGTAATCGATTTCTCACCGACCTTATCTGAAATAACTTGGCCATGGATACATAATAATAATAGTGTTTTATTATCTTCTTTTTTTATAACAAAATAACAAATAAAGATATCCTCACTGAGATCTCCCGTCCTGAGGATTTCATTTGCAAAATATCAAATTATATTATACTAAATTGAAATGCATGATGAAAAAAAAATATAATTGTGATGTGTTGAGTGCAGTTGAATGGTTTCGGTGTTAGTCTGTATTTGATGTTAATATATTTTCTATTTCAGATCTCCCCATGTAACGTATCCGGTGTTTTATTTGATTTTTAAATTTATTACTGTTGCCGTGATTTTGTTGTATGGTTTAGTACCATAGTATAAGAGGTTTTTTTGTCCAAATGTTGTGTTTGTGGTTCCTTGTTGTAAGTGTTTTGACTCTGAGATCTAGTGTTTCTAATATGTGTGATTGTTGTTATTTCTTGTTTTTGTATTTATGAATGTAAAGCAGTATTGTTATAGAGTATAATTGTTTTATTGACATAATGTTAAGTTTGTCAAAGATTTCGTTAGTGCTAGTTGTTACAGGGACTTTAAATATAATTTTCATGATGGATTTTTGTGTTCTAAAGAGTAAATTTAAACTATTATCATTAGGACTCTCACATTCGATAATACCAAATTCTAATAGTGATGGGCAGAGAGTTCAAAGGACTAGACTGGAAATGAATTAAAATATAACGTTTAACACTTTATATTCATAATTTGTGTATCTTGATGTGAGGGAAGCTTCGCTGCCGAAACATGTTGATATTTATATATTAGACGGTTTATTTTAACATTTTGTTCAGTAATGAAAATAGTATTCCCAGTTTCTCCTTCTTTAGCATAGAAACGTTGTGTGAAATGGTTACTGTGAAATGCAGCACAACGCTCTATTGGCACACACTCCTGGCTTGTTTTGTATTTATACATAATCTCGCAATGTTTTATAACACCGTGCCAATTTTTTCTAGCATCTTCTTCCATTCGTTATGTATCGACTGTAAATAGGTAAAACCTTTTAAACCACAAAATGAAAAACAGGAGACGATAAAAATGAATATTTACTATTCAAATAAAACAAATTTTATATCTGATTGTTTGTCTGAGTGATTTTTACCTGAACTGATGTAAAATATTGCATTTCTATTTATAATATTATGAGAAGTGAGGTTTGACTCATTTAACTCATATCTCTGCCTACACCTGTGGAGAAACGGTGTGATGGTTAGTTATTTAGCTTTCCTTGAAGAGTTAATGTAAAAAATATCATAATATGGTGTTTTCCTTCAGTGAAAACCTTCAATCGGCATAAAACACATGCAATATTGAGATTTACCTGGAATATTCCCCGTTCCAGAGCCTCTTGCGCAAGTCTCCCTGGACCTTCCACTGTCTGGCCATCATCATTGGGTCCCCAGGACGCGCTGTAGATGTCAATCTTGTCGAATCCAAACCCTGAAACAAGTATGCACCCACAATATTGAATTTATCACATATGTCTAATATATGACCTCTGGAATTCAAATATCATCAGATGACGTCAAATAAAGATCTAAAATTGATGGAATTTTTTTTTTTTTACATGAATACCGCACAAGAGTCCCAACTGCTCCCAACCGTCTGGAGCCAGTGAGACTATGGCATTCCCAATTGGGGAATGTTGTGAGGCTGATGGTATTGGGGAGGGGAAGGAGAAGGGGAAGAGGAGGGTGGGGAAATACCTGGATATTCAGATCTGGTCACCGAACACGGCTAAAAGCCATTTCAAGCAACGTTTCAATTCTGAATGGTGGTCTTTCACCAGGGTGATACTGAGAGTATCTTCCACTGGAACGTGCGCAAATATACTATATATTATTTTTAAATGAATTAATTGTGAAACAACACAAATTAATTAAATAAAAATTACTTGCGCACGCCGGGATTTGAACCCGCGACCTTCGGATTCGTAGTCGAGAGCCTTACCCCTCAACCATGGAGGCCGTCTAATGGGCTGACGATTTAAAAAAAACCGTCGACTTCGCAGTGATGTGTACAGAGTTTTTAAAGGTTGAAGAAAAAAGAGCGAATTAATTTATATTAAGAAAACTTAGCACAGACGTTGCAAGTTTTCGCTAAAAATGGCTAAGCTGTTGGCTTTAGCCGATGCTGGTTGGTATTACCTGCCACATCAAAAATCTAAATAACTACTTCATTTATTTATACCACGAGCCAATTACTTGATACATACATTTTCCATATTTTTGGACAGCACAATTTCATGAAAGGAAGTCAACATAATATGATTATTATTTCGTCAGTACTAATTCAAGTTGTACTAATTAATATAGGTACCGACAGATGGCACTGATTGCTACATTTGTAATTTGTACCGAAAGGCAAGGGCTTTTCGACACTAACACAGACAAGTTTTCTATTGAATGCGCATTGCATACGCAAGTATATTTTTGTGTAGAATACAGTCAACATTTGAAGATGACGTAAGCATCATTTTGCCTACTTAGTTCGTGCTTTTGACACGTTATGGAAGGGTGGTCGTCAGGGTGCACGCGACTCTGCAAATCGTAGTTGGAAGTTTGCGCCTGTTTTTGAAAGTGTAGATTGATTTTTTGCAATATTTTTAAGTTTTTTAAAATCATTCAAGGTTAGGGTAGGCAGTGCTTATGCGCCTACATGGAATGCACGCGTCTGCGACTTCGCACGAGTGAGAGCCGCAAATATTTGGCAATACTGGAAACCTTTGTTGTTGTATTTTTTGTAGTTAGTATTTTTCCTTTTATTTTACTGATTAGAATCATTGAATAAAATGTGTCGCGTAAATTTTGCTTACTCCTGCATTGTTTTTGTATTACATAAACCGTGATAAGTATATATTTTAAAATTGTTATATAATGTAACGTAAACTACACAAATGTTCACAAAATAGTTATTTTATATTACCACGAAACGAAATAGACTACTTGCTATAACACGGCACAAGTTAGCGTGGCAGGTAGGGACCGTCCCTATCTATTAATTTCCTTAATACAAAACATTATTTATACAATTTACTAGTGATTTGTGCATAATGTCAAAATGTTATAGAATGTTAAAGTAAATAAACTATATATATTAATTGAATGGAGGTCTATGTCCAAAGCTGGATGTCGGAAGGTTCACGAAGTAGGATCGGAAGAAGGAAGTTTTTTTATTATTCAAAACACTATGTGTAATCCCCAACATTTGTTCAAAATACGTCCGTATCGGATACAAATAATGAAATTATATGCTTTTGTGGATTATCCTATTTCCGCATTGGCTAATGACTAATCTATCTATCAGCAATACTTCACTGTCCTGCGGGGATAAATAATTAATTAGGTCGTTTGTTGATAGATGGGGATTGATACATCCCTGGGGCGGAATTGCAGGGTATTCCCGACACTCCCTTGTCTCCAGCTTCCTAACAGAACTAGGTAATTGAATTGTTCACGTTCCGATCCAACTGCCCAGTCGGAAGTATACTTACAGGTATTTTTTAACACTACATTGTTTAATCAGAGGAACCGGAAGGTTTGTACTTTTTTGTAGGTATTCATTTGAGTGGTGAGTTGATTGCGTTGAGGGGATAGCGAGTTTGTCATCAGTTTTGATTACATTCTCGATCGGTTAATTAAAAGAGGCAAAGTAAATATTTAAATACAGTTTTAAAAATATTAGTTTCCATGTAAAGGTTGTGCATGTATGTGACTTAAGTAATTAATTATATGTATAAAGCATATTATTAAGAGAGTATGTAAGTATAATGCATATTGAATAGAGAGTATGTAAGTATAATGCATATTATTATAACACAAGTATAAAGTCACAGTGTTCACAGTCCTCCTCACTAGGAAGAACTGTTCTGAGGCGGCCTGCACTTTTTTAAAACTAAATATCCAGTTGTCTTAAATTGTCTTCATAATGTGTGAATGCTCATATCACTCGGTTTTCTCAGCCATATTTTGACCTTAGTATAAAAAATATTTATTTCTGTAATTTTTTTTATTGATTTGGTAGGGCATTATACAGTTTTGCAGCATGAAATTTAATATTCCCCTGTCCAAAAAATGTATTAAATTTAGGAATAACCAGTGTATTTTTACTTATTGCCGTGGTTGAGTATTAATGTTCGGGACAAGTATTCAAATATATATTTTTACTTTAAATAAGATATTTGAGGATTTTTCTTTTCTTTTTGGCAACCAAGATTGCAAGAAGAAATCTGATGATATTAGAAATCTAACGGTCATCAGTTAATCTTCCAATTCATCATATTGTTTTTATCCTGATTTTCATTAACTTAATTATAAAACAAACTACCAGGGCATGCATAGAAATAAGTGCCGAATATGTATAACCTGACATTTCAACTCTCTATTTACTCTAAAACCTACAATAAAACCGTACGCATACTCAAAATGTAAACGTCAACTTGACAACTGCCAGCGCACCAGTAAAAAACGCTAACGCTCGGTGTGAATGGAACTCTTGCGTCATAAAGTTTCCGCGCCGAACATTGTACTCCCTTGTGAATAAGTCCTAACATGTTTTTTTTTATGTACGCACCTACTTTACGTACACTCTCTCTAGAGTAGTTAGTTCCTGAATACAAATAGTGGATCATTACTAGGTAATGTTATCTTATCACGAGTTGCGGTATGAATATAACGTTGCATTAGTTATATTTTGCTGTAATAAGTTTATGCCATTCGTAGATACAAGCAAGTTTTGTCAATAGTGTCATGATATAATCTGTAAAATTGGTAATTATTGTGACGCTTTAGATTCTTCCCTCAGGAGCTATGCTGTAATATTTAAAACTTATCTCTATTACAAATTTTAAACGGTTCATAATACGTTTATTTAATATTCTCAATAGCCAGACTGGCAGTATCCACTAATGAAAAAAAAAATCATCTGCCACCTGTACTAAAACCCGCAACCTTCTGACTCGGAGACAAATACTAATCGTAATACTACGGAGGTCAATATTTATAACTTGCCTTTTTAAAATATTAGAATGATACTTAAATCCTTAAAAATTAAATTAAGTTGTTTAGTATATTCAACTATTTATCATGTATCGTAGATCGAAGAGTTTGTGTATTTGGGAAGTATGTTTCGGAGAGATGGAAAGACTTATAGGGATATTGAAAGAAGGGTGAATACAGGAAACTCCATTAACAGAGGACTGAACGCGGTTGGCGCAAATAAAAGTCTTCCAAAGAAGTGAAACTAGCAGCCTAGAAACTGATGTATGGCAGTGAGGCATGGAACAAAGAAAGGCAGAGGAAGGATGAAAGTAGACTAAATGTTTTAGAAATGAGATCTCTGCGACGAATGTGTTATAAAACTATGAATGATCGTGTGCAAAATGTTGAGATTCGTAAATAATGCAAGGTCGATAAAAACATAATGAATAAGATTAAGAAAACGTCGCTTAGATGGGTCGGGCATGTAAAGCGAATGAACGAAGAAAAGAGTGATGGTTAGTTAGTTATGTATTAAATATGTAATAATTCCTTTGTTTAAAACCACTGTATTTAATATGTAAATATCTACATTTTCAGAAGCAAAGCTCTCTTCGTCAGGATAAACAATATACCTACTAAAACTAATGTGAAGTATAAACAAATAATAAAAAAATACAAATTAAAACACGAACAAAGATTAAAAACAAAATCACAAACCTCATTACTATAGAGAGCCATGAACATTTCCAGGAAATACCGGCCAATATAAAAGAAGAGGAAAATTTGTTGAAATTTAAAGTGCAATTTTTAATGATGTAATTGTTAAAGCTTCATTTGTAATTTTTAAATTTAGGTAGATATTATGTTCATATTAGAATACATGTAACCAATTATTATATAAAAAAAAAAATTCTGTTTTAAGTTAAATAAATAAATATATTATTTTTATAAACAATAATTATTAATCTAAAACACTCATCCAAATTGAAAAAACCTTCCGAGCAAAGATAAATGTCGCCGGCAGGACTCGAACCCGCACCCTTCTAATGTCCGGTCAGATGCTCTACCGTTGAGCTACGTCGGCTTATCGCAAACCCGCCAAGTTAATCAATATATACTAGTGTTTCATTCAATAATTACTGTTTTATTATATTTTCACCTGTAAACAACCAACTTTATTAGTATGAGAGAGGCTTGTAACGGCTAAATCCCTCAAAATAGATGGCGTCGAGACAAATTATGTCTACATTTTATTGGTGAAAATTGCTTTGACTTGTCAAATATTTATTAATTGATAAACTAAAGTTCTTAAAAACTTAAGACAAGATTTTTGTGCATAGCGCAAAGGGTAACAATTATTATTTTATAAACAATAATTATTAATCTAAAACACTCATCCAAATTGAAAAAACCTTCCGAGCAAAGATAAATGTCGCCGGCAGGACAATTATTGTTTATAAAAATAATAATTGTTACCCTTTGCACTATGCACAAAAATCTTGTCTTAAGTTTTAAAGAACTTTAGTTTATCAATTAATAAATAAATATATTTTCTATTAATTTGGTACTATAACCGTTTTTGGTTATAATCTGTTTAAATATATTCAATTCTTTTTAAAATTATTTTTTACTGGAGGAACATTAACTAATCTACTAAACATTGATTATGTATTACTTAATTAGCTGGAATACAAACCTAGCGCAGCTCCCTCTACCCTATCGTTGATGAGTCCGTCCAGTAACTTGATTCCCCCGATACTCGCCCCGTAGGCTATACCCACCCCGCACTTGCCGTTGTTTGCTGTCATCGCCACCTGTTCCACCACAAATAAAACATCTTAATTAATTTACCAATTTAAAACGTTAATTTTGGACACAATCGTACCTTCTTTTGGGGAAGCGTAACAACTAAATTAAATAATCTCAAAATTATATTTCAGCACATTAATAACCCCTTATATAGTACAAATAGACTAAAGCACACTTACAATACTCGTCTCAATTTGAATGAAGGATTAATGGTTCCTTAGCATACAAACAATTATGGACAAAGAACTTCAGATCATATGATTCCTAGCTGTTTAAATATGTTACCCCACTGAAATAATAAAAAACTGTTTTAAAAATAAACAGGTAATAAATACATTGAAAACTTGTCTAGTTGAAATAAACTATTTGTATTAGATAATTAGGAAATATTCTTGTATATAAGATTTATTGTTGTCGTTTATGATTTTACTTTACTCTTTTAAATATTTTTATAGAATACATTTTTGAGTAAGATTCTTGTGAAATATTTATGCTTTAAGGTTCTTACTTCTTATTTTATATATATTTAATCATTGTAGAAAACAATATTATAAAATATATAACCTAAATGAAACATGAACACAGAAAAAAACGACCGACAGTAAAAATATTTCAGTCGCATCTGGGACTCGAACCCAGGACTTCTGACTATCCCGGGCAATCGCTTAACCAACTTTAATTTATGTCATCTTCATCGATATCATATCCTAAATTCAAGATTTGTCATTATTATTCTCCATTTTTAATCCCATATCATTGAAAGCAACATGAGATTAAAAATAATGATAAAGATGCGACTGAAATCTTTATTTTCTGTCGTTTTATCCGTTTTCATGTTTCATTGGGATTTCACATATTTCATTTGGGATGTGTTAATATTCTCATTAGCTTAGTCGGTAAAGCGGTTGTCCCGGATAGACAGAGGTCCTGGGATCGAGCCCAGATACGACTGATACCTTTTTATTTTCCTTTTGTTTTTTCGGATTCGTGTTACATTTGGGATGTGTTAATATTATCTTCTTCAATGATTAAGTATTACAATACATCAATAAGTTAAAAAAAAATGAATATAAAAAAGTTGTTCTTCGGGACTTTTTGCATTAATTTTTTTTTTGTAAAATGTAAAATAATAAAAAGAATATTAAAAAAAAGAAAATTAAAAAAAAAAAAGTTTTGACTTTATTATTTCTGGTAGAAGACAGAAGCTTCATCAAATGCAGAAATGAATAGGATAATGAGATGAAGAGAAAACAAGGTTAAGTACGAAGCCAGTTATGAAATAAATTGCTGTAAACAAAGACATATTTGAAAGGCACGTAATGTATGAGTAAATATTGTGGGTACCTCTCCGGCACACCTGGTTCCGTGGGCATTCCTGTAAGTAGAGTCGTATTTTGGAGCAGGGTCTGAATCTTTCTCATTGCAATCCCAACTTAAGGAAGGATCCTAGTCAACAAATTAAAACATTGATTAATGTACGGTTGTAATTACTCACATAAATATATACCTTAATAAATTTGTGGGGAGACGGAATGGAATGGTATGAGTCATCTCGGTATTTTATTTGTTTATTAGGAAGACAAACAGTTCATATAAATATGAATGTATAGTATTTGAGAACATAAATTGGACTATTTGCAGATTTACACTTGGGTATACATATTCAAGAGAATTTAGTGATTAAAAAGAAGCATAATTAATTCATGTTTAAAAAAAAATACAAATTAAAAGAAGAATATATAAATTAAAAAGTTACACCGTTAAAATAAGAAACACGTATTATTCGCATGCAGAAAGAAAATGTTACGAAAAAAATTAAAAGAGTAGCGATTCTATTAGAAGAGTAGGTATCTGAGGTTATAAAGGCACAAAATGTCGACTGTGTAACTTTAGAAAGTGTTGTGTAAAGTTAAAAATGTCAAAATGTGGTGCGTGTTGAAATTGTGCAATGCGCGATAGATGAAGGAGTTTTGTTCAGAATAAGGAAATCCAGTCCAATTTTTAATATATATATATATTTTATATTAATAATAACGTTCAACTTTAAATACCAATATGATTCGTTTTTTATAAAGTAAGTTTTCATAGTTAAAATAATTTTTAATTTTAATTTTTCAAAGTCCACCAAAATGCTCCAAATCTATGGTCGGTCGGTTTTGATCATTTTTGAGGTTAGAAAGTCAAATGTCCAAACAAGGATGAGGTTTACGGTACATAATTTTATATTCTATTCACGGTAATTCATATCTAAACATAAGTAATAAAATTATGAACCGTTATAGAAACTTTAAGTCGAAGGATAATAATAGTTTTGAGCATTACCATTGTCATAATATCGTATGTTAACTAACTTGTTTGTTACAAAAATACGATTTCGACGGCTGGAATCAAAGGTCAGGCGACCCTTTTGGTAACAGTTCACTGCCGTCCACTTTTGTTTCGCGTGATTTTGACTGCGGTAAGTAAATTAAAGAGAATCAATAAAAAGGGTCAAATTAATTACTCTAGCAAAATTTACGGTTTTTGTTAACTAGCCAAACCTTTTTTATTTAGTTGGTGTTTCGAGTTCGCTCCACCCCTCACTATTTTTGATTTCTTCCCCTTGCGTGTTAGGGCATCTCTATGCATTATTTGTTCTATGGTCCCCACCCAAATACTTAAGGTGTTGATAGGTACAGGTTAGATTAGGTTAGGTCGGGTCATGTTTACTTTGAGAGAGTTTTTGTCAAGCCAGTACAAGTCAGGTTCGGTTGGATTGATTTATGCTAGGCTGGGTTTGGTTTGGTTATGTTAGGATGGGTTAGGTTACGTTCAAATATACTTACATAGTTTGCCTTCAAGTCGTCGTGTAAATATTCTATGCCGTCATCTAAAATGGAAACTTTAATCCCCTTTCCAGTAATGCCCATTTTATATACGGGAATAACGTTCAGGTCCAGTTTAGGCAAGTCATCCTCCGTTCTGGTGTCATGCTGCAAAAAACAAGTAATTATTCATACCTTCCAGACAGATATTATAAAATTACATAGTGTGCTCGTCATAAGACGTTATCAGAAAACGTCACTTCAATAATAATAATAATTGGATGATTTGGATAGCGCCTTTTTTGTGAAAAATCACCTCAAGTGCAATATTGATAACTTCAACTTCATAACTTATAACTTCATCACGCTTAAAACGCGACGCTTACTGTTTGATCAAATATTGTTATTTGAAATCACGAATAACCTGGACTCGCTAGTAGTGGTGGGCGAAGCGGCTCGATGATCCGGATCACTCACTACAGGTTCGCTGATCCAGCTCGATTGAACGACGGTTCGCGTTTTCCCGCACCATGCCCTCTCCCTCGCTCCCTTGGCCCTCCTAATGACGTCCTTAAGACGCTCTTACGCGATACTTTTTTCCTCCAGTTTTCATGTGGATTGTCTTTACAGAGAGCTGATTTAGTGATCCGGCTCACTAAACCGAGCCGCTTCGCCCACCGCTACTCGCTAGAGCTCATTAAATTATAAACATTCACATACCATCAAGACAAACTCGAGAAACCGATTTTTTTTATTTGCCCGCATGCTGGATCAATCTTAAGACAAATTCTAGAATTCGCCGCATTTCAACGCACAATTTCACAATACCCTTTCAAAATATCGAACCAATAATACGTACGACCACAAATCGATGCACTAGTATAAAATGTATCGAAAGCATCTCCTGTCCCGATCCCATCTTTCTCGTCCTCCCCCCCTTCCATCTTATTTTATTTTAGATGTTGATGTTAGATTCATAAATAAAACATCTGAATTTAACCCCTATTAGTATAAGAAACTTTGTTGGCTTACCTTTTATTAAATTTACTTTGCACATATATTTGTATTAATAGCAGTTTGTTTCTTATAAATAAATAATTTTGAAACGAAGTTTAGTCCTCAAGTGAAAAATTTCTTAAATGTTGAAATTCAATTTTCCTATAAGTTAACAAATGACGAAGCAAACTGAATTCATAACTCCAAGCCGTCAAATTCAGACAAGTGTCCTTTTGCTTTCGGAGAGAAAATTTGAACATACCAAATACCATTCCTGACTCCATAGTTCATCGTTGAACAGCCTCTCCTCTTGTTTGGGAACTTTCATATCTCCCCTCTTCACCCGTTCAAGGGGTCTAACTTCACCCAGAACAGTTGAAAGATTTCCCGGACTATCAAATCCTTTGAACTTTCCATAAAGTATGGATTTGAATTTGGAATTCGAACTGGGCTTCCAAAGGGCTTCATTTAAGTAGGGGTGAGTGAAATCCCGCTTTTGGCGTTTTTTTGCAATCAGCTGCTCGGCCCACTGAACCTGGAAAAAATAACGACAATAAACTGGCAATTTCGACAATGTATTGAGCCACCTTTCTTTGTACATATATTTTTACGGTGTAGCCCGGTATACCAGTATATGATTTTGAGGTATTAATTTGACTGCCAATATGAATTAAGGAATTTTGTTTCTACAGAATCAAAAAAATGTTTCTCATTCAAATACAGAAAAAAACTTATCGTCTAATCATTAAAGAAGATAATATTAAAAAAAAATACAATGAAATATGAAACAAAAAAGACACAAAAAGGTAACGGTCGATAGTATCAAGATAGATCAAAATGTAAATAATTTGGTCTTAGTTTGGGATCTGGGTTCGAGTTCCAATTACAACCGTTACCTTTTTATTTTCTGTCCTTTTCTGTTTCATGTTTCACTGAAGTTTATTAATATTATTATCGTATTCAATGATTAAATATTATAATGAGTTTTATAAGCTTCAATAAGTTATTCCAATAAATTGAAAAATAATTGTCTCTTGGAATCTATTGTAGCTCGGTAGGTAGTTTACCGCTTGTCTGGATTTGATAAGATTTTTTATTTGCACTAAAGACAAATCAGTTTCAATTATGAAAATGCCGTAATTGGAATTATATCTATTATGTACATTAATTTATTAAAACAAATTAAAAACTTTCCTCCACTTTTTTTTATTTTTTGACTTGACCATACAATTTTTGGGGTATCAGGAGTGGGAAACTAGGGTCGAAATTTAAATTCGTAGTTTATAGTGTATATATATATTATCAAAGATATAAATATAAAAAAAAAATGTTTTAAACTACTTCCATTTAATTGGAAGGTATTTCCGAAACCGGACGATCATTACATCAAATTGAAGTTGTTCAAAACAAATTTTTGTATTTTTATTATGATTATGGCAAACCACAAAGTAAAATGCCTTTTACGAATATATAAATACGTGTTCATGGTGTTAGTCTGGTCCTCTGGACCGCAAATCGATGATTTTAAAGCATGGCGTTTATTTATATAAATAAGGTTTATTTTTTTAAATAAATTCTGTAGATGTGATTAAAAATCTATTATTATTACTTCTACTATGTACAGTGTACGTCTATAATATCCAACATTTTTCGGAAACTCCTCGCTCAAACCATCGTGTAATATCTCACTACCACGCGAGCTTAAAACCGATAAAATTACATTACATATTATACGTATAAGATATTCTTCGTTTTCATTACAACATGTAATAAAGGTCATCCGTTCTACAAAATTACATAGCAAATAGCTGTGGCGTGTAATACTACAACCGTGGTATAAATAACCTTGTGATTAAATCCCAAACAAAACAAACAACTAATCGATTCACGATACCAAAATAAATCTCAGTCGACAAACACTTGCAATGTTTGAGGCAATCCAAAAATAGGTGGGGTCATATAGCGGTTTACACGATTTCCGGAGGGATTTTGTTGACATTAAAAGGGTTCAACAAACGTGTTATTTAACATACCCTAAATTATTTAATGCCTGTAATAAACAGAAAAAAGCTATTATGATATATGTGTGTTCATATTTTTTATTTATTTTTACATTGAAATTCGATTTTACGATTCTTGTATGACCGGTGTGACTTATACAATTATTACGCTGACGAACTCTTGTTATTTTTACGAGAAAGAAAAAATAGTTGATGTCTCATTATTTCATCATATGCAACGATTTTATGTACTTTAAGTTTTTACGCAAACCCGTTTTTGTAAAAATTGTTGCAAAATTCTGTTGTTTTTATTTATTTAATACCATGCAAGAGTCCCAGCTCCTCCCCACCGTCTGGAGCCAGTGAGACTATAGCATCTCCAATTGAGGTATGTTGTGAGGTAGAACGTATCGAGAAGGCGACGGAGGTGGGGAATTATCTGGCTATTCAGATCTGGTCACCAAGTACGGCTAAAGTCATTTCAAGTAAAGTTTCGATTACGAATGGCGGTCTTTCACCAGGGCGATACATACAGTATCTGGAATGTGCCGCAAATATACTACATATTATTTTCAAATGAATAAATTGCGAAATAACACAATTTACTCAAATAAAATTTACTTGCGCACGCCGTGATTGGAACCCGCGACATCGGGATTCGTAGCCAAGGATAGTATATAACCACTCAATTACTCAACAATGGAGACCACCTAGTATCTCTAGTTTAACCATAGATATTATTTATGTACTAGCTGATGTGTACCCGGCCTTGCTCGGGTTTATATAATGTTATGATGTTGTGAAGTCTTGCTTGTCATTAGGGTGCCATTATTGATTTGACAGCGAAAGTAACTATCTCCAAATAAAGAAACATTCCTTTCAATATTTTATTTCATTCCAAATGTTTATTTTTTCAAAATATATCTAAATCATAAAGTTCTTAAGTAGGTACCTACTCGTGTTTTCCATTTTGAAAATACTCTACCCAAAAAAAACTTCTTCTTTTGAATATGCCATCTGTGGCTAACCAGAGCGTTATATCTTTGAGCTAACCTAAATAAAACATGGCGGGTTCAATGTTTTTCATACTAATTTTAAAACGTGATAGCTTTATTATTGATTTTTAATAGTTTTATATATTGGATTTCATTCAAACTACTCTCTGAACCTTTCTGGCACTAATAAGAACAAACTGTGATATGTTCAGCGAAACCAGTCTAATAGTTTTCGAGAAAATCGAAGACAAACAAACAAACAAACTTATAATTATTTTTATATATATGGTTCAAAACCATTTAAATCTAGGGCTAACCTTTGTTATTGTCCATTAAACCGATCTCTATATTAATACGAGTATAATAAATATAACTCCACAGAGTTATTTTGAATCGTTCGACGATCTCTATATGTTTACATTACGTTTTTTTAAATCATGAACCGTTTGAAAAACATTTATTTGCAAAGGTAGGTTAATAATTTGATGTAGACAATATCATATAAAAACTTTGACCTTAAAAGAGCATCTCGAATAAATAATTTAGTGTAGGAAATTACAAATTAATAAAACAGGTCTCAATTTACATATTAGATTTGGGGCGAAATATTAATTAGAGGGATTTTAGAAAAACGTGTAACATTCTGAATTGGTGTAATAAAATTTGAATATGTTAATCAGTTTAGGGTGAAATGAAGAAGTGCATAATGAAGTATCAGGGTAACAGAGTAATATGAGGGTACATGGTAAATATTTATAAAGGAATGTTTATGTCAACGGGCTGTTGTCAACAGTTGGTAAGTTTATAAACGCGGCGGTGTATTTTAAACGTTGACGTTATTTAAAATTTAAATCAGTTTTTTTCTTTTTGAAATTATATTGGAGAGTAGATTGGTTTTAACTAACACAGATTTGATCTAATAAGAGCAATCCATTTATCCATTATTACGCTCCCTATATAATTTTTGAAAACATTGTTAGTTGCACAGTAATTTCTAAAAAAAGTTAGTGTAGCATCGCCTAAAGAGATTGATTAGTTAGTTATAATAAAAATACAGGCATATTTCAATAATAATAATACTAATGTTTTTTTGTATTATTTATTTTTTATATCAGTTGAACAGAGCGGTGAGTGCAATATTTATCTGCCTGTAAAAGTATATACATCTAAATAAATTACATTATACGTATTTCAGTATAAAATAAATAAATTAAAAAGGTTTAAATATTTAACACTTGTACTATGGTAGCTTGAGGGAAATTCTCCATCTATTGTGTAGGGGCGAGTGTTTCCCGATCTCCGGTAGCGCTGACTCGTCCCGGCTACTCTGTGGTGCATCAAAGCAGCGAACCCATGCACCCTTCCCCTTGCGAACATCTACGAGGCGCTGCATAACTAAGGGAGGCCGAGCTGCGCCCTGTATGCGTGGTTATATTGTACATGGAGTGTGTTCATAACGTCTTGTGTGTACCTTGTCCATAGTTTGTTAGTGTAAAAAATCATGCAGTATGTATGGAATATTTGCTTCTTCACCGGATGACTGCAACCGTTGAATCTTCCTGCGAGCATGTTGGCTCGCACGCTCAGTACTATTCTTTGATAAGCTAAGATGTAAGATGATTAATATCTACAAAAAGTTAATCATATTCGTTTGGCTCATTGACGTAGATCAATTACTTTATACATACGAAACATTGATAAAAGCTTAGCCTTATTGAAAGATAGATTTGCAATCGCTTCAGGATCTATGAATCTAATCAGTGTCGAAATCACGCCTCGATAATGAAGGACGGTGATTGGTGAACCAACGCGTCACTGGAATAATTAATGACGCGCCGTGGTCAATCGTCTAAATGCGATACCCGCTAAGTGCCCCCCTAGTGTAATGAAAATGTACTAATTTACGCACGCCTTACTAATCTATGTACCTACATGACATGTGACGTTTAAAGCAGACTCCTACGCTCTTACAATTTTACGAACTCTAGGTGACAATTCATTCATTAACTTCATTCATTCATTCCATTTATTTGCCGACAACCCGGGCGTTTATTGGCATAAAATTTTAAACATTTACATGTACTTTACCCGTCTCACTAGACGATGTCTGTTCTTAGACGGGTAACAATAAAAATAAATATAAAGATATACAAATTAACAAAAAATGCTTAAAAATACATGAGGAAATGCGTAAAACACATATAAAATAAAATTTAAAAGATATGATATAAAATACAATGTTTACAAAAGTGTATATGAGAAGCCACAAAATAAACAAAAACATGAAAAATGTAAAAAATATTACGAGCGGATTATTTATCAGCGCACAACAAAAACATTTTAATTTAAAAAATATATACAATAGTAATAAGAATAACAATTCAATTTAGAGTTTGCAAGTAATTTGGTGATCCAATTCCTTTTTTTGATTTATTAGTCATGTGTTTTGTGAGTGGGTTTGACTTGTTCTCTTTATTCGTAGCCAGCATAAAATTTTTATTTTGAAATAGTGACAAACACTTTCTGATTAAAAATAACCTGACAGTATTTGATTTCATTCTGCTTTCGTCACAAGTGCGGAAAATGTTGCTTGTTCAACGGATGGAGGACTTAGCCAGTAGATTGAACCCGCGACATCTGGTTTGGAACCGGCTACTAACCGGATGTATTCGTAAGAAGTTTGCCTAAAAGCTTACTTACGTTGGGATTTTCGAATAAGCTTCTTGTTATTGATGAGTGATCTCTCCTTTCAATCGTGTGATCATCTCTTATAAATATGTAGGTGTTTGGAAAGTCAGCAACCTGTAAAAAAAATAGATCACGTAAGAAATTGAATGGTTTACATCAAAAATTAACAATTAATAAAATACTATTGATTAAATACGAGAATAATGATGTGAGAGTGGCGGTTTTATGAAACAAATAATACAGGTTTAATCATATGTTTTATTGCATAAATACGCATGTCGGAAAGTAAATATCGGCGTTCAAGTCTAGAAGCTGATATCTTTTGCACTCTTCTGCGAGTCGCACGAGGGGAAAAGCTCTTGCATTTGTGGGGGTGTCCGACGCCGACGCCGCCCGACGGCGGGAAAATGGTGCCGCCTACGGTGCGGCTTTCCGACGCTTAATACCAGGAGCACAGAAAGCCGCGCGGGTGTTTTTATCTATTCTTCATAGAATCCCGCGCACTTTGTGCAATGTAAATGTTTTTCTATCTCCCCTCAGTTATTATTTACCCTACATTTATAAAGTTCAACCACCGCTTGTAATCAATGTATTAAAAATGGGGAGATGGAACATGGGGGAGATAGATTATTTGACTAATACGAGCTCATATAAAAAGTGTCGGGGGTTGTTCAAAGGGGGTGGTAACCATTGCAAATACACTAGACTTGTTATAGAAAGCTAGGCAAGCTTTCCACTCCTATAACGGATACTTGTGGGCAGTATGCCACTAAGACGCCGCCCGACGCTTAAGGGCGCCGCCTACGGTATTTTCTCTTCAACTTTTGCTGCCAGGATCTCAGAAAGCGAAAGATGTACATAGGCGCTTTTCTTCGTTTCGCATCATCCGGAAACGCGGTCAGTACGTTCCGTTGCGGCGACCGGCCACGGCTGACGGCGGAAATTTCCTTGAACGGTCGACGTTTGAGACAAGGAGCGCATAATAATGAGAAGGTATAAGCTTTTCTTTGGAATGGGCGGCGTCTTCCGCGAAATATCCGGAGGCGGTGAAGAAAATGTTCCTGGCGACGCCCTTGATCGTTATAAAGACTCGACGTCGCTGTGAGTTCGAGGCGTCGCCGCCCACGCTGCATTGTTTCCGACGCCCGCTACCAGGAGCGCAGAGGGCCGAGAAGGTGTCGGTTCGGGGAAAGCGGGAGGAAAGAGCACCACGCTCACTTGTCAGCCTAGAGTGAGCATGTTAGTGTGCAAACCTATTTTCGTCCCTCCGAGCTTTGATGGTGTGGGCTTTACATACACGACAAGGTGTTTAGCAAGAACGTCACCGATTGACGTATTATAAAGTTCCTTACGCCGAACAGTAATAATTATTTTATTTTTAAAGATATTCATTACCTTACATTGCGTGAAGAATTTTAGTGTTTTATGAATAATACCATCCATTTTACATAAGGAACAGTTTAAATTTTGTAAAATGAACATTAAAAAAATGAACCACTGCTGTTTTAAACTCAGCTAATTTCAAGTACTTTTGATTCCGTTTCGCAATACATAAAATCTGATTAACAAAACATTTTAAAAGGGAACTGATTACAATTGTTTATTTATACATATTATATTAAGACTCTCCCATAGGTTTATTTCACCACCTTTCTCATTTTAGATTTGGCAATAACAGACGATACACTGGTTGCATGCGTATAAATAAATAAATAAATAAAAATATCCATGATAAATAAGATTTAAATAGTAACTGCAATATTATGCAATACGCAGTGTTTTCTAGTATTGTGCCCTGTGCGTTCAAAATCATATCTTCTCAAGCAAAAAAATAATAATATAGCGTTAATTGATAAACTAAAGTTCTTAAAAACTTAAGACAAGATTTTTGTGCATAGCGCAAAGGGTAACAATTATTATTTTTATAAACAATAATTATTAATCCAAAACACTCATCCAAATTGAAAAAACCTTCCGAGCAAAGATAAATGTCGCCGGCAGGACTCGAACCCGCACCTTCTAATGTCCGGTCAGATGCTCTACCGTTGAGCTACGTCGGCTTATCGCAAACCCGCCAAGTTAATCAATATATACTAGTGTTCCATTCAATAATTACTGTTTTTTTTAATTATATTTTCACCTGTAAACAACCAACTTTTATTAGTATGAGAGAGGCTTGTAACGGCTAAAATAAAAACAGTAATTATTAAAATGGAACACTAGTATATATTGATTAACTTGGCGGGTTTGCGATAAGCCGACGTAGCTCAACGGTAGAGCATCTAACCGGACATTAGAAGGGTGCGGGTTCGAGTCCTGCCGGCGACATTTATCTTTGCTCGGAAGGTTTTTTCAATTTGGATGAGTGTTTTAGATTAATAATTATTGTTTATAAAAATAATAATAATATAGCGTTTTAACATAACGTAGTGAGAATCCACAAAAAAATATTTTTGGTTTTCCTAAAAAATTGCCAAATATGAGATACACTGATTGTTGTAGGCGACAATATGATAATTACTCAAAATACTTAAACCGAAAGCTTAAAACATTATTTTTCAAAGAAAATATCAAGAGTGGTTTTTATTTCAACTTCTCGGGCATTGAACCCAAAACCACGCTCACCCTATGTTAGTCGTTAATCATACACCTAACACAATATAATAATATGTGTGTTGCATATGGCATACGGTATTTTCAATGCCAATGACCCTCTTTAGTAACCTACAGTTATAATGATTCTCCCGACACCAGTTAGGAGATCGCGGCTAAAAATAACCCACCCTGGGAGAGTGCCCGGCTACAATACCGCGGCAGCTGTTGCAGTATTTACGGAATGAATGGTTCGTGCTTTGCTATTGTAAACAATGTTGATGTTGACAGGGAACAAGTGGCATTGAAAGTTTTTTTAAATGCGTTCAGACGAATATATATTTAAAACGTTTCTTTGAAGTTGACCTACATTTATTGTAGTAACAGTTTCATGTTAGACTGGTTATGTGTATTTAATAAAACAAGTGGTCAAAATTATTTTGCAATTCATAAATGCCATATTTTATATTGTTGTATTTTTGTTACTTATGACTTTGATAATTTATTCTTTAAAGAAAATGAATCCGTTCATTTTATATTTAAATTTAAAACATTCACTTAAGGTTAAACGAAACGTGATACGCGCTCTCAGATGCCTCCAATTCAAATATTTAGAAAGAAACACTTTAAGCACTTAATGCTTTTAAATAATGAGTTTAATTGTTTTTTGCGGGTAAATACGGAATATAAAATGGTATAAATTGTGAATGTGACTTTAAAGCTCAGGCCCTTTAAGAAACTTATAAAAATATTGTATATATTAGTTTTACAATAGCATTTTTTTTTATAAGTTTTTCGAAGGATTTGAGTTTAAAATCTACATCAACAATTTATTTCGTTTCATGTTCCGTTAACATTTTTTTTCTATATTTAAAAATTGTATCAGACATTTAACATTTTTTGCACATATCTTGAAACCTTTAAGGTTTGTGTTGAAAATATCAAGAGATATGTTATTTGGCAGCACCATACCCCCTCTAACGCTGTTCTGAGCTAACACATCTGTTTTATCGGTCGTGGTGCCGCCCCTGGCAGTAGCTGTTTTGTACAAACAGCTTATGGCTTTCCGGGAGGTATGGAACCGTTAGCAATGGAAAGTGTATAATTATGTAAAGTTTTTCGATTTTTCATTCGATAAACTATAAATTTACACGACTCTCGCCCGTGAGGAAGGTAGAACTCATCTAAAAATTATTATGAGTCATGAGAATTCTAAAATCTATTCGATCAAAAAAAAAAAAGTTATCTAAAAAATTAATAACAATTACTTACTCATTTTAATATGTAAATATCTGCGTGTTTCAGAAGCAAAGCTCCCCTCATCAGGATAAACAATATACCTACTAAAAATAATGGCAAGTATAGACAAATAATAAGCAAATTTAAAAATAAAACACACTTTTAATTTATTCTATTTGCTTATCACTTGTCTATACTTATGATTATTTTTAGTAGGTATATTTGCTTCTGAAACATGTATATACTTACATATAAAGAACGGTGGTTTAGACAAGGTAATTGTTATTATTTTTTTAATTATGACTCCTCGAAATGATTACACATATTTTGAAGAAAAAAAATCTCTCAATGTAACGCCCTTAAAATTTATCAATACATTCAGAAACCACAATACGGAGAACAAATGAATTGATTTAGTAAAAGATTTTCAAGCAATATTATTCGTAACTCGGGAATATTTGTCTTTCTTAAAAAAAATAATAAATACATATGTTTAATTTTCTTAATATTATCAAGCTTCTTACAGAATGTATGCTTTCTACGAAAATGTATCATTACCAGCCACGAAGAATCATGTACTGTCACTTGGCTTGCCAAGATGAAATCTGAGAAATTTAATTTATTGTTACCTTTTGAATTTGAAATATAAAAGGTAGGTATTTTATCACTTCTGTGAATTTAAAAAGATTCTGTTCAATTTGATAAGAGTTTTCTTAAAATGTAATAGATCAGTTCCAATTTTGAAAATGTCAGAATCAAGTTATATTTTAGTAGCAAATATTAATTACAATCTCAGTTACTTTGTAACCACCATACATAGGTGATCGTACATTATTCAGTATCATGTGAGATCGGAACACACACGTGCACCCCACATCACTCCCCCTGTTACATTATTGAGCCATGTGTGTAAAGTACCAGGAGAGAATAGAACGAAAGGCTAAATGTAACACATGCACAACGCCATACGAACTAGAACATGAAGGGGTATTGCAACCCTCCCGAAATAGACTCCCCATACATGCAAGCTTGAAGCGGAAGCGAGACGGGAATAGCCCAATGTCGTTCTCGCTCATGTAAGTTTTAACCGAACCGCGCAACCACCGATTCTATTTTCTGCGCTCCTGGTACTTTTGAATAGGTCACGTGTCTTGTTAAATTCGGTGGAATTTGTATATTTCACATTTTGTGGAACTCTGCTATTGGAGAGATCAGGTAGTGAGGGGTTAGACGGAGGGTCATGAATATTGCAGGCCATTTTGTCACTTATGTTCACTTTCTGAAGCTATGATATAGCTTAATTAAATCGGGTTTAACTCGTATTACCAGATTGTCCATCTACACACGTTTCCGTGAGTAAGGATTAGATTTAAGAACCGGAACTAAATATATACACAACTCCTACAAGATTTATTTATTTTTCTTCTAATTTATTTGAAAGGGTTTGATTGGTAGAAATTATCGCTATGCCGCAAACCTGCCAATAGTATCTATTAATTATATATTATAAAGTGTTAAAAATAAAACAAAATCAATATTTTTTTGAATTAAATGGAGTATTTAACATTAAGAAAGAAAAAAATAAACCATATTTTAAATTATCATAGTATATATATAATTAATAATTTCATAAAATTTTCCACGAAAAATATTTATCGTGGAATATATGGGCTCGCGCGTAAAGTGTATTTTAAAGCCGTGAGCTTTTACGTCGAGACACCCGCGATGCTTTCTGCGTTCCGGGTAACTTAAGGAACTCCTTGGCAGCTTGAGCTTTCCATTGATCATATTGAGAAGCTTTCAACTTTCGGTAGCTTTTGTGGAACTTCCACACAACATGAAAAACAGGCGCACTTTATATTTTAACCGCTGTTGTGCAAAATTGTATTTTCATGTTTTCTAACGAATTGGAAAATAAGTTGCAGTTTGTTGATAAAACTAATGGCCAATAAAATATTGACATTATGTAAATGCTTCGACGAATACGATGTTAAATAGAAACAAATTCATTAAATAAAATAAACACAACTAGTTTTAAACAAATAATTTATTTTGAAGTTATCGGTTGGTGATGATTTAAAAATAAATTAGTGGCATAAACAAAGTGTTTTTTTTTTACTTAATAAATCTGTTAAACCACAAAATAATTGCATTATACGAAAACAGAAACTAATTTCATAATATAATTTTTGATTCAATATAAGTAACTATGCAGGATTCTCAGCGATTGTTTATTTTACTCTCCGGTAATTTTTGTGAGGGTTTTAAGTGCTTTAGTATACTTATCAATAGACGTACAGTTTGAAAAAAATATATCTGTAGGTCTTAGGTACTCAATAAATACCAAATGAAAACACAAATAGTACTCTAGCAAGTTTAGATCATTGTGTTACGTATCACTTTCATGATATCTCTTTGTTCGTATTTTGTCCTGGCATTGTAGCCGACGTCACAGAAGTAAATGAATATACAAAAACAAATCTCATACTAGTATCCGATAGCTCACATCATATTATACAACACCTACACATAGTATCTAACATACTAATACCTATACCTTTCACATTTCTACGTCCAGAGTGGTGTAGGTGAGAACCACTTGGTGTTGAACAAAGCCGGCGTCGCTTATAGCTTCGTTCTCGTCGTTCACCCGCGGCTCTGCTTGCGCTCCTGGTAGATCGAGTCTAATTTTCAGCACTTTTCAGTTGCTGAAAAACTGAAAAGGCGGGGTTGTTTTAAGAAGGAGGAGCTGCGCTTCACGCGGTAACATCTCAAACAAACGTGTATGGATATTTTTTTTACTATCGCCCACATATGTTTAACTGTACGATTATTTTAAGGGTTTTTATTTACATACTCGTATATTTGCGATTATACGAAGATATATTATAATATTGTAACGGCTATCAATTTTCAGGTCTTCATTAAAAGATTACGTTAAGTTTGGAGGAGTTTATGCAATTTGGGAGGCAATTAAGGGCACCGGTGTCCCAGGAGCCATTGGATAACCAACATATGGATAGGGCACCCCGAGTGGTTCGCTACGTTTGATGACTTTGCAGGGGTGCTCGAGTTCATGAGGTGAGGTTTGGCGATGGATACATCTACCCACTAGCTGCATGGCAGGCTGGATCGGGTGAGGCCGGTGGAAGGAGACCCCTTGACACCTCCATCCGGACTCTCTTCTGTAGTGCATCGTAATGGGATTAATACGTCCATCACACCTGGATACATCTCCAGATTCGTATCCGCCCCTCATATTTTTTCTTCGTAGAGCATCCTCTCCTTCCTTTCCTTAACAAGACCTCCCACACAGCATTCCCAAAGATGATATAGGCCCTGAGTGAAATTATTTTCTTCAGAGGGTGGTGTTAATGTAAAAAAGTTAACTCTAAAATTTTTATTTGAAACCATAAATCTTATTATTGGAATCACAAAATTTAGCTTCATAAATTCTATGGTGTCGTGTTCATAAATGAATGATGTGTGAAATAATTGTTGTTCTGTGATAAGGATGTCACTTAAATTCATTTTGTGTTCTCTTATTTGGTGATAGCTTTATCTTATATACACATGGTTCATATATACACATGGTTCATATATACACATGGTTCATCAAATCAAACAAACCACTGCTGCGAAAAATTAGTTTTCATCATTTAGGGACAATTGGAGAACAACTTTTATTATCCGTCCGAGAACAATTGTAATTTTTGTCCAAAGTAAGTTCGCATAATTCAAAGCTAGTATTGTTCAAAATGTCTCTAACGGGAATGAATAAAACTGCACCTTGACAACATCACGGGAAACGAATTTTGCCACGCCAATGAATAAATAAATCGTCTACCTGCCTAATCTTAGATTGAAAGGATAGACGATTGATTCGGGTGAAGGAAAACAAATGTTAATTAGTGATTAAATAGACCCAGGTGTATTTTTAACTTTGCACGTTACAGAAGGGTTAAGGTAGACACCCCCCCCCCTACATTAGCAGCACTACAGTGAGCAAGACAAATGAAGTAGGATTATGTTTGATCCCAGGACTTAGGGGGGCAGACGTGATACGTCAAGTTCACGTAATTAAATTACTGGTGTCAATACAGACGACAGATTTCAACGTTGGAAGACTTTGCAATTGGAAATAACTAGAGTGAGTGGTTTTATTGTGCTTCTAGAAAATGAGACATGGATTGTATTATTTGTATTGGATTTTAACAACGACCAAAAAAGGATATATGTTATAATATACATACGATAGTTGTCTTTTTTATAGCGCCGTTAAGTGAAAAAAATCAATAATTTTTTTACAGGTGGTAGCCCCGTTTAAAAGGGTATGTTTTGAAATTCTTAAACCAAATGGAAGGTCACTCCAAGAACGTGGACCCAGTAAATTAAAATCTCTGTCCCCACATTTCCCAGCATTTGTACGAAGGGGTTCGACCAGTCTGTTTGACGCATAAGGATCGATTCACATCTACCAGCACTGCCCAGTGCAGACACGTAAAATGGCAGGCACGGCAAAATAAGCGGCGTACATTATCTATTAATACATTCACTGCGGTATAATGTGAATTCTCCCTTTTGTGCCGTGGCTGCCACTGTACGTGTCTGCACGGCACGGTGCCGGTAGATGTGAATAGACCCTAACACTTGAACTAAAGCTGATCACTAGTTAATTTAGGCGCATCTATTGGCTAATAAGCCGGTGTAAAGTAGGTTTCATTACACATCCTTCATAAAAGAAGTACGTAATTGTGCAATCTCGGGCAGTCTAAATGTGTACAATTAGTAAATAACGGAAAAAAAATTAATTTATATCAATTCCATAGTGAAATATTCCAAATGCCACATGTTTTGCTATTTAAAAACATAAATAAACATTCAACAGCTTATCGTGTCTTAATTGAAGATGATTTATTTAGGTAAAACAATATTTTTTTCCATTTTAAATACAAATACAATCGGTTTACATTTAGACAAATTTGTAATTTTAGAAATCAGAAAAAGCGTTAATAGTGAATTAAATTTAATAAATAATCAAATATTAAAAAAATAGCTATAGCTATAATTGTTTATTAACATTTTTGATTAATTACTTACCTACTTTAAACAATTTTTGTTTATGTTTATAATTTGTCTATTCCTACATTATTGTGTTCTATGTTTATCATTTGTCTATACTTGAAATTATTACTTTAAGTATTCTATATATTCCTGATGAAGAAAACATCACTTTCGAAATATGCAGATATCTGTGTATATTAGTAAAGTGGTGACTACAAAATAATTTCTTTAATTCAATTTTTTAAATAGTTTTAATAACTTCTTAATGAAGGATTAATTGTTCCTAAGCATACAAACAAATATGGACAAAGAACTTTAGATCACATGCTTCCTGGCTGTTTAAATATATTACCCGTTGAAATAATAAAAAATAAAAAAACGTATTAAAACGAAACAGTCAATAAATACACTGAAAACTTGGCTAGCTGAAAGAAACTATTTGTATTTGGTAATTAGGAAATATTATTTTATGGACGGTTTATTGTTTTCATTTATGTGAATTTTAATTTTTGTAGAAATATTATTGAGTAAGATTCTTAAGAAATATTTATATATTAAGATTGTTACAAATATTTTAATTTTATATAGACTTACATATTTTATAATTTAATCTTAACTGCATATTTAGAATAAGGTTTTGAATAACAAACTCCTGTTAGACAAAGTACTAAAAAGTGGGTTATCGGGACTTTAATTATAATAAAATGACTTTTATATTAATAAAAAAAACCATAATATTGCCTTTTGAGATTAGGTGAAATGTTTTGAGCAATAATAATAATAATAATAATAATAATATCTTTATTGTTAAATTTAACTATAATTAAAAGACATGTATAATATAAAAATGTAAGTGTACAGCGGTTTATAGTATTCGACTAGTGTTATACCCCTCGTTCCTTTCTTGTTTTCCCTTTCCCCTAGCCCTAAATAATAAATAATTTTTGTCTTTAAAGTTTTTTTTTAAAACATTAAATTGAGAGTGGAAGATACTGTCAGTATCACCCTGGTAAAAGACCACCATTCAGAATTGAAATGTTGCTTGAAATGGCTTTTAGCCGTGTTTGGTGACCAGATCTGAATACCCAGGTATTTCCCCTTATCTCCACCATCCCTCTCCCTCTCCCCCTTCTCCTTCCCCTCCCCAATACCTTCAGCCTCACAACATACCCCAATTGGGAATGCCATAGTCTCACTGGCTCCAGACGGTTGGGAGCAGTTTGGGACTCTTGTGCGGTATTCATATAAAAAAAATAAAACATTTTTTCTCATAATATTGGTAGGTACTGCGGCGGTTCATACTCGTAAGATATTTGTTCACAGTGGTATCATCATCCAAACCTGTAGTGTACACGGGCACTTTCACACACGTTTCCCAGCATCACCCGGCTCAACACTTACTTTCAATGTAGTGACATTCTCTCCATACATTGGTGACCCCGACGTGATGTGATTTGAACACCCGACCTTATGTTGTAAAGAGTGAGTGTGTACGTATAACTGATAACAGGCGAAGGAAGGTATTAAAACGAACCGAAATATTTATAATACAATACGCTCTTTCTACTGAAATATGAAAAATCAGAAGGACGGGGCACTAAGATACTGAAGGAAGGTGTTTAGCAGATAGCGGTCCTGGGAAACGAATGGGGAAATGGCCAACTGGCGTTACTAGTGTGCAGAAATATTGTACTAAATATTCTTCTTCTTTTTCTAGTATTGTGTGAGTGAAAGCTCTTTGACAGAGAATGAAAAATCTGTCACTGGAATCAAATGGAAGATTTTTTAATATCAGTTTTTTACTACAGCCGTGAAAACGGAATGGCAATTTCACAATGGTAAATCACCGATCAACTATGTTAGACTTTCTGAAAACTGCCACCAAAACTTTGCAGTATTTGAAACGCCCGCACGAACCACGTAACAAAACTTTATAAACACGCGAACACGGGCGCAGCTATTAAATTTAAGCTCACTTCAATTATTCGCACGACATTGAGTTTATGGAAGAGTTCTCTCATGAACAATAATGAACATGTTTTGAAATAATTAAATTAATATTCCCTGTTATTTGTGGTAATAAAGAATACTTTTAACTAAATGATAAAAAACCTCCTTGTATGAGTATATGTTATTTCCCGGCTTTGGCCGGAGTACAAAGGAGTATAGAATACCATATCAATTGCTGAAAAGTATGCAACAAACGGAATGGCTTCCTGACCAATTTAATCTGTAGTTGAATAAAAATATTTCAACGCTTAATTATAATTTAAACGAAAACATTGTTTTTATTTTGTTTTTATTTATATTTATGCATTATCGCCCGGTTTCGGTTGAACTCAACCTTCTTCAGGACCGTACACATGTAAACTAAATTAACATACATAGATGTAACGTGATGAAAAGAATGGCAGTGGGGAAAAAGACAGAATATCAGATTAGAACATGACACAGCAGAAGGGGAAGGGAAGAAAGGGAACATCCTTAAAATCGGACTTTGGGTTAAATCTAATCGTTTATTGAGACACAAACATATCCAATTTTTACGTATTACTTGCAGTCCTGTATTTATTTTAAAAGTATGGTTAGTAGTAATTTACTTTATGGATTGTTTTATATTCTTTTATGTGTATGTATATTAATATGAACTAATCTTATCAATTCGAGTGTCCTAAAACGGGATTTGCTCCTAGTTGGGCAGTCAAAGCCTTCTGAAATATTTCTGTAAAATAATGTGTGTTTCAAATAAATATTATTATTAATTAAGTGTTCGGCAAATTGTGATAAATCTATACTTGTTAAACATCTTATTCATAGAACTGTGCAGACCAAAATTACTTCAATTGTACATCGCACATTTGATACCTATCTGACACCCATCTGCAGGTAAGTTAGAGAGGTTTCAATTTTTTATTCGGTCATGTTTTTTGTCAGATATGAGATACTCGCGATTTTTGTTATTTTTACCGATTTATGATAATACCATTCATTATTTCGAAAAATCGGAAAAAAGATGTGCACGCCTTTTCGATTTACTGTTTTCACCTACTAAATATCGTTTCGTCCGCTATCGCTTATTTTTAATATGCAGATTACGGAAACATGCACGACAATGGTAAAACAGCACGTCACCAGACCAGTTCAATGCAGGAAATTTAATTAAACTCGACAGAGTGACACATCGCAAATACCGGAGATTTGAGGGTTTCCACGAAGTGAAAATGATATGCGGTTTGGAAATGCTTTCAAATACATTGAGTTTTAGGTGCTTTTTGACTGAAACTTGATGTTCAAATCACCAATAAAAAGTTAAATAACTTACTATGCATGGATAAATTAATTTTAAACTTGATCAACATTTAGAAAAGTTTCAATATTAGTAAGTTTTGCGAATAATAAAATGCTACATTTTATGTTTGTACTCGTATATGGATGTGGATAACGAAAAACTAAAAACTTTGGTAGTTTTGGCATATCACGAGATATGTAAAACGAGAACATGAATAAAATTCGAAAAAATCTTTATTGCATAAAATATTACTTTGTATTTTTATATGAGTTGACTTATAGGTTTTGACCAATTTTTTGAGATTATAGTACAGCTACAACTATACTCAACAGGAGAAGCTTTGAGGAACTTCATGACGGAGGAATCTGTGAAGAAGGAACATACTTGCTGAACCGACTGTGAAAAAGGTTGTATTTTTGATTATTTGGGTGAGTTCCCGAATCCACGTTCACGAAATTAAATACTTTCATTCAAATATCTCGGTAGGAGTAAACATGCATGTTTAATTTTACGAAGAGGAAGAATGGTTTCATTTATGACTTTTGTGGTAGGTACAAGGTTTGGATACTTCCTGCACAAGAAAAAACATAGGCAGTAAATAATATGAATTTTTCATTGGATATATGATGGATGAACCGTCCACGTTTGATTGTAGAAACTAGCATAAGTAGCTCTTCAGCTATGTTCTTTAGTAAGAAACATTAAAAAACCTAAAATACTGTCTCAGCTCTCATGCAAACTCTAGCTTGGTCAAATTCTAAATATATTTATAAAGTAACATATAATATTAAGTAAATGAAATACGTTGGGATAAACCACGAATATATTTGAACTCTCAACTGAAGTTATTATATTTACCCTGATGAAGCTTGAGTTAAGCGAAACCGGTTGGTGAAAATAAAATATATTCGTGTAACGTATTTCATTTACTTGATACAATGTCAAACCACAAAGTGATTGCTTCTTATGGAAATATAATATATAATATTTAGAATGCAACTGGTCTACAATTACATAAATACGAAATTTTGGATATTAGAAAAAGTGGTAATAGTTAATTAAATATTATTTTTGAATTGTTGTCACTTAAATTTATTTTCACATTAATATCTATATTGATTCATAATATTATTAAAACAAATTTTAATAATAATAACTATTTTTTAGGCCTTCCTATATTTTGACTTTATTTTGATTAATAATATAAAAAAATCCTGTTTAAAATTTCTAATAAAAAAATATTATTTAATATTTTATAATTATTTTTTTATTTTTAATTAATTGCTTACGTACTTTCATCACTTATTATTAATTTTTTTATGCTTGTAATTTTTTCTATTCGCTTATTATTTGTATATACTTGTCATTATTTTTAGTGCATTTTTTTTCCTTGCCGAAGGGAGCATTGCTTCTAACACAACTAGATATTTATTTGTTAAAAACATTGCTTTAAATAAAGTAATTGCTATTAATTTATTTGATAAATTAAAATATATTATTTAATAACAAAACGTAAATTGTTCACACCGCTATTTAATAAATAAATATAAACATGTTTTAAAACCAATGGTTCCCTCATCAGGATACAAAAAACACAAAAAATACAAATGCATAGATGCATTTCAAACACAGAAAATTTATAAACTTAACAAAAAGTGATTAGAGAAAGTAAATTGGTAATTGAGCATTAACGAAATAAATATAAAAAACAAAATAATAATTATGCAATACCAATTATTGCACAATATCTGTAAACAAAATAATACATCAATTGATGATAAGTCCAATCTCACTTTGAAATATCAAATTAAATTAAAATATATATATATAGATATATTATCTTTAATATACCCACTCGTAGTTATAATTTTTATTGCCTGAATATTTGATTCATTGTTTTAGCTTTGACGTAAAAATAGTATGAAAAATGTACCTTTCCCCCATAAATGCACCCTGCCTCCAGTGCCAACAGTTGTGCCACCTGTTCACCCCCTCCAACCCTCACGATCCACTCGTTGGTCAACAAGTCACCTCCCTCACTTCCGCTGTGGTGAGCAAAGTATTCACTGCGTACCCTTGCGGAGAACACGAGGAGAACAAGCAAGTACCACGATGGCATGCGCAAAGTAAACATATTGATGGTTTTGAACTTCAACCGTTAAAATTAAATAAACTGGGTTTCTTTTTTCGACTTTAACGTTCATAAATAGAAGTTAGCATATTTATGTTTACAGAGTATGTTTTGAATTATTTAAATAATGTAATAATTACACGAAAACATATTATTCTTATTAACAGCAAAGCTTAAAAAGCATTATTTATTATTATCAGTAATTTGAAAAATTTGGTTGTAAAGTTTTTTATTGTTACACGAAAATCTATTTGTTTTTCCACACTGCAATGAAAAAAAAAAATTAATTTCATGATAAATAATTATTTAAAGAAATCCCATATTTAAAAAATGTTTTTTATTCGTTATGGAGTTCCATTGGACTGTTATGATTTTCAAACTTTTTGACGTTATACTAATTTATTTTTAACCGAACCGGTTTAACCCGCCTATGAACATCTTCAGAATGGTACGATTTTAACTTATGCTAGAGTATATAAAAGTGTTGTTAACATCTGTGATCACTCTAAAGATGCTGCTAACAGAGTGAAACCCGTCCGGACTAATTTAAATAATTGAAAAATAAATTCCATTTATCAAAAACTATTACTTTATGACACGGGAAATGTTGAACTTTTTTTATTGATTGGTTTATCACTGTCACTATTTAGTTTTATTAGACTTGTATTTTTTTATTTAATAAATGTTTTGTTTAATTATTTCCAGGAGCCGGAAACAGGATACGCTTCCACCCTCTACACACGAAGCAATGAATCACAGTAACGTTGCAATTAAAGTGATCTGATATTTAAATGACCAAGACTTCGACACCGTTCGCAGGGTTGCCAATCGCCACTTTCCTACACGGGTGTCGATAATGTCGATACGTACAATACAGTCAACACACTACCGATATACCGACACAGCGACAGGGTTACACACGCAGCCATTATCAGTGAAAAGAGATGGACAAACAATGGCGATAGCGCGCGCAAATTGGAGAAAAACGCGGGCTTTTATCGGGAAGCCCCGCTTGTTGACAAGAGCAAATAAGAATTTGTGAAAATAATTAAAAGTGACCGAACAGAACAAACAAACAACCGGTTTGATTGATTTTTGATCTACAGACTTTTGAAATACTCAACGAAAATTTAACGCGAAAATATTAAAATCGCACTTGTTCAAGGTTGTGCTATTTTCCAAAATTAATACCAGGTATTTTTCAAGAATTAGCGTAATTCATTTTGAATTGATTGCCCGAAAAATAACGTTCAAATCAAAATATACCAAGTACTACTATTGCCATTCCTCTGTCACAATTTTGCGGCACAAAAAACATAAGTTTTGGATGATATAGTGAATGAAAAACATTCGATTTCAAAACGCAAGACAGAAAAGTTTTCGTCATGTCCTCGGATTTTGATTTGTTGTAGGTAACTGCATGATTATTTTTTATGGAAATTTAATAGGTATTCTCGTATTTGTGAAAATCTCTCATTAACCCAAAATGTCTGTATGGACCATACATTTCTATCACCTTAACTGCCCTTTTAACATTAACTTCACAAAAGAGGCCCCGAGGAAAAAAATCTCCTTCAGAGCTTATGTTGAGGGCGTGTTGGGTTGTGAACATATTGGAAAGATGAAAAAATCTAAAAAATACTACCTTCCTTCAAACATCAGATATACGGTAGGTCCAAATGGACTCTCAAGGCAATAATGTAGTAATTTAATCTCATATGAATGGTTGACGTATTTTTGTTTTCATCCACTTTTTTTAATGAAGTTACATTCTATTGCACCGTGTGGTAAACTTTTAAAACAATAAATTCACATTAACCTATCATCTGGAGTCTTTCAACATGAAAATTTTTTTTTCATGGATAAGCGTTTTACTGTTCCAAATGGATCCTCTCGCTAAAGCCGCTGCTTAATTACCCATCCGTTTACCAACGAATACGTATTTTCTTTGCTAATATGGGATACGATACATCTTCTATCTCTCTTCTTTAGAAATCCATTTGGAGCAAGATCGTTGATATTTAGATAAATTTAAAAATATCAAATTACAAGTTTTTTTCAATAAAAAGTTTCATAATCGCTCAGTGAGTTCCGATGGACACGACAAACTTTATGGCGCCATAAAACAGCCATAACCTCAAAAAATAAAACGATCATATTTTATTCATGCATATTCTACATATATATATATATTATATAGTTCTCAAATAAAAAAATAATAATTGATTGATTATGTTAAAAAATTTTAGACAATTAATTAAAAAATTTCAGGAGTCACCTTTTTTCTTAACAAGAAAATGTTTTTGCAACATGTGATAGAAACCGTATGTAAGCGTATTTATTTATTAATCACGAAATACAAGAAAAAAAATTGTTGAATTTTTGCAGCAATAATCCAACCATTTTTCGAGTCCATTTGTATTAATTGGGCAGTGCAGCCCAGTCCACTTAATATCTCGAGAAGTTTTACGTGTAAGAGAATAATTTCAATGTTTTAGAAATTGTAATTTATTTTTTGTCACTGGCTTGTATTATTCTATATCTGAATGGGTTTTACAGAGGCCAGCGAAGTAGAGGAGATTGATTGACACGTAGTTCTTTTTAACAAATATCAAATCAAAGAATTCACAAAAACCTACGTCTCAAAAAAGCTTTCATATAATCGCAATCACATACTTGCTTATTGTAAACCTTTACGTATTTTTTTACGTGTGAAATTGTAAACGTATTGATCAAAGTAAATGTGTGGGTGCTCTGGCTTCTTCATTGATATTTTAGATGTGTTTTCGTATGTCAATCACACTGCTTAACAATGGTAGAGGGTATAATGTCTAGAACAAAAACATTCACACAAAAGACAGGTATTATACAAGATACGTCCTTAAGGCTATTTGCGTAGGATGAATAGTGGTTTACACAAAGATAATCAAATGTCAAATCTATCGGGAGATTGCGAAGAACTCGTAGTGCGTCATTTTATGTCAAACGGACTATTATATCCTAAAAGCATGACCAACGGTTGTCACCTTGTTTACCTTTCGACTTATACCTACCCACATAAGTGTACTTAAAAAAAATAATAATGTAAATTCTCTTGCCATCTGTATTTTTTTATAGATCCGATGTCATTAATTATTTTCATAAATGTTTTCAAATAAAATTATTTATTTTTTCTTCAAATGATGTCAAATAACTTTGGGGAGTCGGGATCCGGAGAACTCACCTGCATCCTAGCTATTTCTAACTGATTAATTTTTATTAAATCAATAATAATTACTTTGTTTAAAACCGCTGTATTTAATATGTAAACATCTACACGTTTCAGGAACAAAGAAATTAATAAAAAAAATTTAGAAGGTAAAATGTTTATCCTGGAAAGGGAAACTTTGCTCCCGAAATATGTAGATATTTACGTATTAAATACAGTAGTTTTAAACAAAGTAATTATTAAAGTTTAAATAAATATATTTATTTGATTATACGCCCAACTGCGTTTTTAATAAATTAATAACTAGTATGCATGTAATTTTCTTCGTGCCATCAAATCAAAGAAGATTTTCTTATGATGGTTTGTTTCTTGATTGAAATTAAAAAACAACATTTTTTACGCCATATTTAAAAAAAACTGACTTTAAAGCAGTCGGACATAAATAATATAATTAAATAAAGACGCTTCCATAATTAAAAAAAAAATTGATTATTGCAAGATTTGATTAGCACAAGGGATTTTCAGAGTTTCCAAATACCTAGATTAAATCTTAATATATAAAAATGAATGTTTGTTTATCTACCTGTCTTCGATTTTCTCGAAAATTAGAAACTCGGTTTCGGTGAAAATTGCACAGTTTGCTTTTATTAGTGCTGTGAATGTTTGAAGAGTAGTTTGAATTAAATCCAAAAATTTGTACGAAAAACATTTATTTTATTTATTTATTGTTTCTTTACGCTGTATCTTTTTGAACGTTAAATTTTTAACCTCACTAGGACAAGCCTGTGTTGAACATTAAACCCGACATGTTGTATTGAGGTTAGCCCATCGATATACCTCTGGTAAGCCACAGATTACACATTCTAAAGAAGAAGGTTTGTTTGGGTAGAATATTTTCAAAGTGGAAAACACAAGTAGGTACCCACTTCCGAACTTTTTTATTCCGATACATTCTGAAAAAATGAATGTTTGGATTGAAATAAATTTTTTAAATAAATGTTTCTTTGTTCAGAGATAGTAATAGTCGCCACAAGGCATTACTTTCGCTGTCAAATCAATAAGGAACTCCAGTTCATTTGTTTTAATTTTTTTTATTAATAATGACGTTGAAACTTAAATACTAGTATATTTCGTTGTTTTCTAAAGTCAGTTTTAAAGTTTCAATTTTTCAAAGTCTGTCAAATCCATGACTGGTCGGTTTTGATTAGTTTTAAGGTTAGTTTTAAAGTTTAAATTTTTCAAAGTCAAAGTCAATTTCAATTTTTCAAAGTCAAGTCAATTTTTAAAAGTCTGTCAAATCTATGGCTGGTCGGTTTTGATTAGTTTTAAGGTTAGTTTCAAAGTTTAAATTTTTCAAAGTCAAAGTCAATTTCAATTTTTCAAAGTCAAGTCAATTTTTAAAAGTCTGTCAAATCCATGGCTGGTCGGTTTTGATTAGTTTTAAGGTTAGTTTTAAAGTTTCAATTTTTCAAAGTCTGTGAAAACGCTCCAAATCTATGGCTGGTCGGTTTTGGTCAGTTTTAAGGTTAGAATGTCAAATGTCAAAACAAGGATGAGCTTTACCGTACATAATATTATATTCAATTCATATAAACCCATAACTAAACATAATTAATAAAATTGTGTACCTTTTCGGAAACTATAGCTCTAAGAACAATAATAGTATTGAGCATTAACATTATCATAATACCCTAATTAATAATTGGTTTGCTTATAAATACTCTAATTTCTCTGATCAATAATAGTTTTTTTATATTGAACAACAATTATAGAGTGACTTTAATCACCAAATTAAGTATGATTTCACGAAAACAAAAAAAAACCACATGTGTAAAATACAAAACAAAATCGAAAGAAAATGTCCATACTAATCCAAAAACTGAACGCACACGTGACGTCAGATGTTCCAAATGCAATGGTACCAACATAACAAAGTGTTTTGATGAGACAATTTTTTTTTCACCCTTAAATAATGATTTATAAATTCTACATATACTCATATACATAATAAAAGTTAGATATATTCAGAATCGGCGTTTGGTGATCTATACGATTATATATTTTTAAAGTCGTTATATTTTTCACTGGAGTTCCTTATTATGGCACCCAAATGACAAGCAATAATTCACAACTTCACAATTTTATTAAAAGTCACAAAAAAATAAAATCCCGATCAATGACCGGGTGCACATTAGCTAGTTAATTAGTAAAATTCATTCATTTATCAATCAAAGGAAATAAAACAGTTGTTCACACAGTACGTAGATAGATATAACGGAACTCCGTACGCATTGGAGTATTATTTTACCAAAATTTGCATTATGTACGCAGTTCCACAATCCAATGTTTTTCTTCAAATAATATAATCCATTAATTACCATTCCGTACAATGAAAATGATCAACTAATAAGATACAGCACATTTATCTGTGCGTTCTATTTATTTGGCGATGATAACATACTAAATCGGTTAAAACACTAAGAATTTGATATAAAGTTTTATTTTTTGTTAATACAACGATTTAAGAAATCTGGAATAAATGAAGGGCAAGACAAATTTCGGTAGGCCGATTCACATACGAGTTTTTCGTAATTTTTAATTTTTTTAAATTTTATTAAAAAGTATATATATTTTTTTTTACATGAATACCGAATAAGAGTCTCAACTGCTCCCAACCGTCTGAAGCCAGTGAGACTATGGCATCCCCAATTGGGAAATGTTGTGAGGCTGAACGTATTGAGGATGGGAAGGAGAAGAAGAAGAGGAAGGTGGGGAAATGCCTGGCTATTCAGATCTGGTCACCAAACACTGCTAAAAGCCATTTCAAGCTACGTTTCAATTCTTAATAGTGGTCTTTCACCAGGGCAATACTGAGAGTGTCTTCCACTCTGGAACGTGCGCAAATATACCATATGTTATTTTTAATTAATTAATTGTGAAACAGCACAAATTAATTAAATAAAATTTACTTGCGCACGCCGGATTTGACCCCGCGACCTTCGGATTCGTAGTCGAGAGCCTTACCCTTCGACCATGGAGGCCGTCAAAGTATACAATACATTATTCTTTGTATTCCCAAGAGATAAGAAACTCATTTTGTGATCACATGCAGAACCTGCAGTACAGTTTTTAGAAACAAACATACTTAATATTTAAGATATACAATTAACATTCACAGTACATTAACAACATTTACAACACATAATTTGCATTTGTAATAAAGACATGTCACCGGTACATGATAATATAAGTATACAAAGGCACTTATTAATTATAAAGAAACACATCACTGGTAAATTATATAGTTTTACTTATTACAGAGACACATCACAGCAATAATCCTTAAGGTATTCTTTCAGATAATAGAATTTAAGCATCTTACTTTGAGACCTTTCACATTGGCTTGCATATTTAATTTTGTTGGGTAATTTATAGTATTATGTGTAAGCTATATATTCTAAAGATTTTAATCCATATTTTTATTAGTGTATTTTTGGTATACTCGTATGTAGTTTGTTGTGGTTTCATGTGTTGTGTTGGTGTACGTCGTGATTGTAATTGAGTGTGGTGTTAGTATGTGCCGAGTATTGAATTACATGCAAGATAGAATTTGTAATTTCACAGATTGTAATGGTGTTAAGTTGAAGTATTTGGGAGTTTCTGTAGATGTCTTTGACGTGTGTGTCCCGTGGCAAATTAAAGCTATTTCGTAGGGCTCTATTTTGAATGACTTGGTTCACTGAAATCATTTTTAAAAATAAATGGTTTTGTAAAATGCAATGATATCGACAGTGAAAGGATATTTCACACTGTCTTGTCTTGTGCGTTTGTGCAGTGAACTCCCGTAAAAAAAAAATGAGACAAACTTAAATCATAATTTTATTTACTTTAACCGTTCTTAATCTAAAATGAAAGTTAAGTCCTCCTCCAAACATATCTCACTCCTCTTCAACTTGCTGGGGCTAGGCAGCAGTACTTCCAGCATCTTTTCCAACTAATTTCTACTCTGTTCATTTCCGTGACCCGTATATTGCTTACGTCTAAAAAAACAGAGCAATAAAAAACTATTCGCTCTCTTGAGTTTGTTAAATTTCTAACAAACGCCAAGAGTTTGAACTCGACACTAATCTTCAATTTAATTTTGAAATTTGCCCATTTAAATAATATTACTATATAAATTCGCTTTTCCTCTCTCCACAATTTGAAATGATGGTCAAGAACACCCTTGAAGGGCGAAAGACAGAAAAAATAAAAAAAGATTAATAATCGAAAAACTATATATTTTTTTTTTAAGACAAGATTTTTGTGCATAGCGCAAAGGCTATTATTGTTTATAAAAATAATTGTTACCCTTTGCGCTATGCACAAAAATCTTGTCTTAAAAAAAACTTTAGTTTATCAATTAATAAATATTTGACAAGTCAAACATTTTTCACCAATAAAATGAAGACATAATTTGTCTCGACGCCACCTAGTGAGGGATTTAGCCGTTACAAGCCTTTCTCATACTAATAAAGTTGGTTGTTTACAGGTGAAAATATAATAAAAACAGTAATTATTGAATGGAACACTAGTATATATTGATTAACTTGGCGGGTTTGTGATAAGCCGACGTAGCTCAACGGTAGAGCATCTAACCGGACATTAGAAGGGTGCGGGTTCAAGTCCTGCCGGCGACATTTATCTTTGCTCGGAAGGTTTTTTTCAATTTGGATGAGTGTTTTAGATTAATAATTATTGTTTATAAAAATAATAATTGTTACCCTTTGCGCTATGCACAAAAATCTTGTCTTAAGTTTTTAAGAACTTTAGTTTATCAATTGATTAATAATTAATTTATTTTCCATCTTAGCAATCTAGCACACTAAAATATCATTTAAAAAAATTAAAATTACCAGGTCATCAGTGAAATAACCATACATAATGATAAAGAACTCACTTGATTGATAACTGTAAATTTTCTTCGTTGATATGAATGTTTTTTTAGATTATCGGTGAATTTCCATGTTCGGATATTCGTAAATTTATGAATTTACTAGGTTCATATGTGAACTTACTACTAGTACATCGGTGAAATTATTTGTTGATATCAGAAAGCTTTCACTTTTAAGATATCGATGAAACATTGACATCAGTGAACTTGTCTAAATAATAAGATCAAATTTCATGGTTATATTATCATATTCTTATCATATTATATTCATATCAGTGAAATTACTTAAGTTTTCCTAGCAATGCTCCATTACTTTTAGTTGAAGCCAAAAAAAATCAACATTAATTTGTCGTTCATTAAATACTAGCTGATGTGTACCCGGCCTTGCTCGGGATTTGGAATAAAGTTATGAAGTTGTGAGTTCTTGCTTGTCATTAGGCTGCCATAATTGATTTCATAGCGAAAGTAACTATCTCCAAATAGAGAAACATTCATTTGATTATTTTATTTCATTCCAAACGTTTATTTTTTCAAAATATATCTAAATCATAAAGTTCTTAAGTTTGGTACCTACTCGTGTTTTCCACTTTGAAAATGTTCTACCCAAAAAAACCTTATTTTTTTTGAATATGCAATCTGTGGCTAACCAGAGTGTTATATCTATCGGCTAACCCAAATAAAACCTGTTCAATGTTTTTAATACTAATTTTTAAACGTTATGGCAACAGTTTTACATATTGTATTTTATTACTTTCTAAACCTTCCCGGCACTAATAAAAACTAGCTGTGCTGTTTTCAGCGAAACCGGTCATGTGATTTTCGAGAACATAGAGGACAAACAAACTTACATTGATTTTTATATATATATAGAAAACAAAAACTTTTTCGAACCACAAATTTATTTTTACTTATTTCTAATTTTGAAACTGTCAATTCATGGTGGAATTCCATTTTAATTACAATTCGAATTATTTTTAATAAAAAACCTTTTTAACTTTTTTCCACTTGTTTATTTTCGACCGGATCGGTTTCACCCTATCACGTGCATCGTCATACTGGCATTAAAACTAAATCTATGGTATATATAGCAATGTCGGGAGTGAGTCCCCCCGGTTTCTAATATTGTTTTTATTTTATTGCCGACGGTACTGCTTTACTATTTAGTTTTAAAAAACTACTTTCGGGTTGGTTTATTTCCCTCTGGAAGACGGATTTCATTGTGTTTGTTTAATTAAACTATAGGTTTTAAAAATAAATGTAAAATCATTCGTGTCAGCTTTTTTTTGAACATATGGTTATTTCTGGTTTGATTTTTCCCTGTGACCTGTGTGCGAGGATACCTATTATAACATAATAAAATATTTTAAAGACCCATTAAAATATACCCGGTTACCCGTAGGTCATGTGAATACAGGATAAAACCTGCTGTAAAATTCATTTTATCAAACAAGACAGAAATGACAGGTTTATATTTTGGATTTCATTTAAACTTGTCAAAGATTGTAGAATTTAATGTTTCAAAGACCCAATGATGTCTGATTACGTCTAAAAAGGATCGGAATGATAATTTAGTCTCCTTTGGTGGAAGCAATCTTCCCAAAAATCCCTCCATTGATATGCTTGGTGTAACCTTAAGTGACCAGATCAGGTATGGGGGCTCCAGCGAAGCCAGAGTAAAGTTAGCCTCTCAGAAGCTGGGCGTATTGTGCAGAGCCCACAGATACTTTAATATTACACAACTGCTGACCCTGTACAAATCGCAAGTGCGTCCCACTGTAGAATTTGACAGCCACCTCTGGTCGTGAGCCCCAAAATATCTAAAGAAAAACCTTGACTCTGAGCAGAAACGGGCGGTGTATTAGATAGATTCGTCTACCTTAACAAACGGACTGCAATCTTTGGAGCACAGACGTCAGGTGGGAATGTTCTATCGGTATTTTAATGGAAGATGCTCTGAGGAACTAGCGTTATTGATACCTTGGGCACCGGTGCATAGTCGGGAAATACGCCAAACGCGCGCCCAACATTCGCACACGGTTGACATGTGTCAAATGAGAACGGGTTGCTACTACGACTCGTTCTTGTATTCAACAGCTCGGCTGTGGAATTTTCTGTCGGCCTCTGTGTTTCCTCCATCCTACAACATGGGTTTCTTCAAGACCCAAGTTTACTCCTTCCTATCCTCTAAAAGACCCCCCACACAGCATCCTCAAAGATGATATAGGCCTTGAGAGAAATTATTTCCCCCAGGGCCCTATGTGGAGTTACTGCAAAAAAAATACTATCTAAACCTTCCCGGCACTAATAAGAACAAACTGTGCTATTTTCTGCAAAACCGGTCGAATAATTTTCAAGAAAATTGAGGACACACAGAAAATCACTCATTTTTATATATAGTTGGGTTGATTAAGATTATACCATATCAATTAGTGGTTCCAAACAAAGCGTTTTTGATTTAATTAATAAATATATCAAATCACAAAGTTATTGGTTTGTACGAAAACGTATATTGCTTAATTAAGATTTTCTTGTGTTTCCATTTCCACGTCTCGGCATTTGCTATGACATCAGTGCATGATACGGAATAATGCAATATAAATTAATTACTTTTATGAAAAGCCATCAGTAACAAGGCGGATGTCTGGCAACATGTCAATACAATGAAGCGGCTTTCAATATCTATTGATATAGGGCTTTATTGTTCTTCCGTATCAGTTCATTTAACCACAAGAGCCTCCCCATTAATAAAGGCAAACAAACACGATTGCAGGTGATTGCGTTGGCACGAACCAACCCGGTGTCGAGTGGGGACTTTATTATGCACAATAAAACGTAGGCAGTCCTTGTGCTCGAAGCTGCGATATGGTGAAATTTTGTGATTAAATGTATCGCGTTGTTAATGAAAATGATGGACAGATGTCGTAGATAAATTGAAGTATAGAAGCTTGTTTACATTGAAGCTCTTAGTGGAACTACGGAGCTCCGAATGTTAGGAATTTTTTTAAACGAAGAAGTTTTGAAGTGGGATGACAACCGATCATAGAGTAAATAATATATAGAGATGCCCTAACGTGCGAGGGGGAAAAACTGAAATAAGAGGGCGAGCTAGGCGTGCCGCCAACTTAAGTAAAAAAAATAGCAAATAAGTAAAAAGTTTCTCTATTGTTGAATATTTTGTCAGAGTATTTAGGTTGAACCTTTTATAAATGTTTTATAATTTGCTTACCACTGTTAAATCACGCGAAATAAACGTGGACGCAAGTGAATTAGGTTGGTGCCAAAATGGGTGTCACGTGACTTTTGCCCCGAGCCGTCGAGATGAAGAATTAACCGATAGAGAATGTTTGGAATTAACTAATGTTCGCGAAATATAGGTAAAGTCATTTCAAGCATCGATTCCACTGTTCTGGTTTGCTAGATTTCAGCAGGGAGATATGCAAACTAGGCAAGTACGAGTACATATACTTCTTTGATATTGAACAACGAGTGTGATGAAGTATTACGAATTAAGTATATGGATTAAAATTTTAAAAAATATGGGAGGCAATGAACGATAGGTGGATACAATAAAATGAAAGTTTTATAGGAAAAAATCTACGTAGGTGAGAAAAATAACGATTCATGGTAAGGATAAAGTTTTTTTAATTTTCATTAAATTCAATATAATTTTAAATTTTAAGGTAAGGTGTAAATAGAAAAATTGATATTTAACATAATTTTTTTCATAATCCTCTTCACTAGGAGATCCGGTGCTGAGGCGAACTAGGTTTTAAATAACGTGTTTTCAGCGACTTCTGTATTTCAACTTCAAGGTTTGGGTAGGGTATTTCCTTAGGTTGTTTTAGAATACTGGTCAGTTCTTCTTCTGTTAATTCCTTGTGCCAAGTTTTGATGGACTTATTGAAATTATTGATTGAATTACATTGTTTTGATACTAAATGGCAGATTGTTGTATAATTTTAGAGCTAAAAATTCAGAGCTTCTTTCTTCATAAGTAGATTGCATTATACTTAGGTATATTTAGCTTGTCCAGTTGATTTGATCTGGTATTGTGATTATGAGGAGTGATTGTCATTTTGTCCTTTTTAAGGTGGTGAACAAGAATATTTTTTATACTTGGATCGTAGAAATGTTTAAAAAATTCCGTTATTGACGTCCTTGTTTGTCCTTAGTTGTCTTTCTGAGTTGTATTCGGTGGTTTTATGTAATTTAATGCAGCTGAGCCCATCTCAAATTACATATTCTAAATGAGAGTTGCATAATATTGCGCAATATTCCTGGACCTTGCCAAGGCTTTTGGCACAATCTCTCACAAGCTTCTCTTCAAAAGATTACAGCACATAGGAATAACAGGTAGGCCATATGACTGGTAAAAGAGTTTTATATCAGGCAGATCACAGCAATTGAAAAACGGTACATCTATGAGCACTTCACTAGAGATTAACTATGGTGTACCTCAAGGTAGTACGCTTGGACTTCTACTTTTTGTAATTAACATAAATGAATTATGCTCTTTGATAATAGGAGTCAAAATTAGTGTTTTTGCAGATGACATAGCTCTACTATTCGAAGGAAATTGTTGGAATGAAACCCATCACAGAGCGGAAACTGGCATAAAACTAGTCAAGCAATGGCTTGATGAAAACCTTCTTACATTAGACGCCACAAAAACGAAATATCTTAGATTCAGTGCCACTAAGGCTGGACAACCGAGTACACCACACATAATACAGATACATAAATCAAATTGCGTAAGTCAAAACACCCGGACACTTTGTTATTGTGATGCTCTTGAATGTGTTCACGCAATTAAATATTTAGGTATATTTATAGATAATAAATAACCTTAAGTTTAAACATCCCATTGAAAATCTCGCAAAAAAAGTTAGAAAATTAATATACGTTTTTTATGCTTTAAGAAATGTATTAAACCAAATAAATTTAAGAAAAATATATTTTGGGCTGTGTAACTCCATCCTAACCTATGATATTATTGGCTGGGGGGAATCAGGAACTACAATAATTGACCCATTACTAAAGGTACAGATAGCAGTAATCAGAGTCATCACTAGGAAACATTTCAGGTATCCTAGTGAATTGCTCTATAAAGATTTTCATGCTCTGGACGTGCGACAAAGTTTCATAAAAAAAAGTCATCACAAATGTACACAAAAATATAGAATATATTAGTAAAATCGAACACACGTATCAAACCAGAAGCCGTAGCGGAAATGATTTGACAATCCCAGTAAGTGCTACCACAATGTACCAAAAAATACACACCTATCTTGGACCGAAAATCTACAATAAAATCTCCCCCGAGGTTAAAAACTGCAAATTGTCATCCTTCGGCAAAAATATTACCAAATGGCTTATTGAACTGGGAAGAACGGAGTCCGAGAACCTGTTAAAGAATATTACTTAACCGTTATATATTTTTTTATAGTAAATAAATTATGTTTTTTTTTCTTTCTTCCTTCCATGTCTTCATCTTATTTTTTTACTGGTACAATTTCTGAATCCACCGAAAAGAGCTTCAAAATAAATTAAAAATAATAAAACACCTTGCAACTTGATATTATGATACACAAAACATATTTAATTCCTTAGAACGGACAATATGTCTAGTTAGGAATTAATATCGACGAGGCAAACATAATGCAATTTCAACTTACATGTACCTCAATTGATGATAAGTTACTATGTTTTGGAAATACAAATGTTCCCAATATAAATGTGAATGTAAATGTAAATAAATAAAAAATAAATAAAATCAAGCATAATGAACTCTATTTAGATCTTTGGTTGACAAGATATTGCGTAATTTTTTGAAGGAGTAGATGTTTTTTCATTAACTTTTTTGAACTTCCGTTAATGTGTTAATACGGGCGGAGTTCGATTTTTGTTAGATCCGCCCACTGCAGACTCGTACAGTGGCAGACACGGTAAAATTAGTTGCTCACATTGTTTATGAATACGTTAACGCACAGTGCAGACACGTACAGTGGCAGACACGGTAAAATTAGTTGTTGTCATTGTTTATGAATACGTTAATGCACAGTGCAGACACGTACAGTGGCAGATACGGTAAAATTAGTTGCAGACATCGTTTATGAATACGTTAACGCACAGTGTGATGTGAATACTTTCTTCTATGCCGTGCCTGCCACTGTACGTGTCTGTACTGCATGGTGCCGGTAGATGTGCATAGACCTTTAGTCGTCATCAGCCGATTGCCGTCCGTTCGATTTGAGTAATATGAATGTAATGTGAATATGAATGGTAGAAGAAATTGGGGAAGCCCGAGGAATGCAAGATACGATCAAGTGAACAAAATACTTAAGTCGGGACATGTCAAGAGTCAGAATAACAGAAGAGTATGTTTGAGACAATTTATGAATGTGAATGAAGCAAGGAGTGTGCGCCAAGACCGTGCTGTTTGGCGGTCCGTCCTTTCTGCCTGTCCCTGCGGAGAAACGGCGTAATGGTTAAGTAGTGCAATATATTATGAAAACGATAATATTAACGAAAACGGCATTACATCTGTATTTGCGTCTCAATAAAACTGTCGAACGGTATGAGCTCCGACCTGAGGTAATTTGCGCAGCTTTGCCTGTCCATATTTTTAAGGTCAACGCAACTTTTTTTAGGTCACAAGAAGAATTAAATCTCAATTTGCTATACGCTATTTTTAGTAAGTCCTACTATCTGCCTACAGCTCCCTTCTTAACCCGCCTCACAATGCTACTCAACCGGGTAGCGTTATAGTTCCAATGTTTGTGCTCTGTACATATAAGACTGCTATTGTGAGGTGCCAATTAAAAAAAAAAACGAAAAATTACAGCGCTCTTCAGATGATTTTCCTCAAAAAAGCTCTATTCAAATCCAACATATTATAATTGTAATGTTCCACAGTAGAAGATACTCTCAGTATCGCCCTAGTGAAAGACTACCATTCGGAATTGAAACGTTGCTTGAAATGGCTTTTAGCCGTGTTTGGTGACCACATCTGAATAGCCAGGTATTTCCCCACCTTCCTCTTTCCTTTCTTCTTCCCTTTCTCCTTCCCATCCCCAAAACCTTCAGCCTCACAACGTTCCCAAATTGGGAATGCCATAGTCTCAGTGGCTCCAGACGGTTGGGAGCAATTGGGACTTTTGAGCGGTATTCATATAAAAAATATATATAAATATGCGTACGTTGATAATTATTGATGTGTTTTGAAACCAATGGTTTCATCGCCAGGATACAACGCGTATTAAAAAATAATGACAAGAATAGACAAATTAGAAAAAAGAACAAAAAAATAACAACAAGTGATTGAGATGTAATTTTATTAAAATTTAAAAAAAAAAAAGTACTATATTTATGTTAGAAAATAGAAATTTAATCAAAGCCAGGGCATGTAATGCATTTTAGAGATATGATGATTTTTTTGAAAGAAATTTTTTCCACTCATTGAGCTTCATTGTTATCTTCGTATACAATGAATACTAAATCTATGGTATATATAGCATGGATGTCGGGAGTGAGTTCCCTACTTTTCGAATATTGTTTTTATTGTTTGAAATTTATTTTATTGCTGACGGTACTGTTTATTGTGTTTTTAAAAACTACTTTCGGGAAAGAACCATCTGTTCAAATAAAAGCTGACGAATGACTTTATATAATTTAAAAAAAACCCATAGATTCAGTAAATAGACACAATGTAATCCGTCTTCCAGAGGGTAATAAACCATCCTGAAAGTAGTTTTTAAAAACATATTAAACAGTACCGTCAGCAATAAAATAAATTTCAAACAATAAAAACAATATTAGAAAGCAGGGAACTCACTCCCAACATCCATGCTATATATACCATAGATTAAGTATTCATTGTACCCGTCTGAGGATGCCCGTGATAGGGTGAAACCGGTCCGGTCGAAAATAATTAAGTGGAAAAAAGTTACAAAGGTTTTTTAATAAAAAAAAATCATTTTATTATGGAATTCCACCATGAATTGACAGTTTCAAAATTAGAAATAATTAAAAGTACATTTAAGAGATGGTTATTCAAATAAAAACGGTTATTAATAATATTTAATTGACTAGGAAATTTTTTATAATTCCTATGAAATCTATTTGTAAATCGGTTGTATTTGTTGTATGCAAAAACTTTAGACCTTTATTTATGTCAACATTTGTTTACTAAAAAATATTCGTGAAACATTAAAACACGGTGCAAACGTTCATAAATATATTTTCAATTATTCGATGTTAAATTACATACCAATATATTCAGAACGATAGCGAAAGTAAAAAAAATATTTACTTATATTATTTATTTACGCCCATTACAGGCATTTTAAAAATAACATTGAAATGGTACATATGTATTATAATAGATAATATAAAAATAATTAAATAGTTTCAAATAGCGTAGCTCCACTCGATGAAAAAGAAAAAAACTGTACTAATGCATGCTTATACTGAAACATTGATGTGCCAAATATGTCAACAACATCGAAGTGTTTGTTCCCCATTGATGAATCCATCGCATAGGGGAATAATATTGTGACGCTGAAGTTGAATTGTCACAATAAAATGGCAGGTACTGTCTTGTCCTACCGGGTACATGAAAAGCAATCGCATATTGCAGTTCAGGGGTATAAAACATTGAATTAACTATCATTATACCTCATAAGAGGTTACCTGCAAAAGTTTGGTCATTGATACACGATAACAACATGTTAAGGCGGGTTGAGGAGGGGTCTGAAGAAAGGGATTGAATAAAGAAAGAAATAAAAATTCGGGCTACTCACTCCACAAAGGAAAGTTTTACAAAATAAGAAGGTGAGGAAGATGGAATGATGGTTGGGAAGTACCTGACTTTGCAGATCGGGTCATTAAACGCGGCTAAATCAATTCCAAGCCGATTCTGAATGGTGGTGCATCAGGACGATGTGGAGACGACAACTATGCAACTGTGTTTTCTGTATATGTAGATAATGAGATAAAACCTAGCAAGTAGTATTTGTACAGCGCCCTCGAGGTGATTTTTCATAAAAACGGCGGTATATAAATCGTCCAAGTTTTATTATTATTATTATGCACACATTAAAACTTTTTCATGTTCCTTTATCATTTTCCATATAATATTGTACCAATTGTAAGTGCGAGTAAATCAACTGTGTGCTCTGTAACGAGAATCTGTAACGTTTTTCTTAATTATTTCTGTAATAATAAAGCAGTCAGGAACGCGTATTGCAAACTTCCCGAAGCTTTGAAGGCGATGAGAGAGATCTGCGCATTAGAACTAGAAAAGCAAGCTTTATGGTTCGAATACTTGCTAAAACAAGGAACCACCATGGTGTGCGCCTTTGCTATATATTAACTAAAAGCCGCTGGTTGGGAGCTTTTCTATGACGTGACAAGATTGGTTTGGGCTTTGATAAACATTTTCGTGCAATATGGGTGATAGTTTTGATCGGTAGATGCCACTGTTTTGCTCGATTTTGCTTTAAATTGAATTTGTTTTTATAACCATAAATGTAGTGAATAATATATATATACTCGTATCTTAGAAAAATATAATAAGTTTATTGTAAGAAAGAGAGGCCGATTTAAGGCAACCAAGAATGTTATAAAAATAACATACATACACATTAAAAACTTTACCAACTGAAACTATAAAATAATACCTTGTAGGCAATAATAATAATAATAATAAAAATAATAATATTTCTTAATCTTCTTTTTTTTTATAGCAAAATAACAAATAATGATATCCTCACTGGGATTTCCCGTGCTGAGAATTTCATTTACAAAATATGAAATTACATTATATTAAATTGATGTGCTTGATGAAAAAATAAAATAATTGTAAGGTGAGGTGTTTTAAGTGGAATTGAGAGGTTTCGGTGTTAGTCTGTATTTGGTGATAATATTTTTTCTATTTTCTATTTAGCTTATCCAGGGTTTTATTTGATTTTTATTGTTATGTATTATTGTTGTTGTGATTTTTAAAGGAAAGTGTTATATTGTTGTAGAGTTTAGTACAATAGTATAAGATGTTTTTTTTCTTCTAAATGTCGAATTTGTGGTCCCTTGTTGGATGTATTTTTGACTCTGAAATCTAGTGTTTCTAACATGCATGATTGTTGTTGTTTTTTTTGTACAAAATCCATATGACAAAAATAGTTAAAAAAAAACATAAGTTACCGCAAAAAAACCTCATTGAAGTCATACCGAGGGTGTGCATATTGACGTAATATAAATATATATATATATAACATATTTTGTTTTACGGAACTTAAGTTATTTAATCAACAAAGATTTAGAAAAATGTTTTTTAATAAATGAATTGAAAATTATTTTGAAATCACCACTTTATTAATATATTCATATTAGCATGTTTCCCTAGCGATGGTTTCCTCACAGGAATATACAGAATACATAAAATAAATGTCTTTTAATTTGGAAGCAAATAATTCGAGACGTCAAGGCACAATTACAAGATATTCGTTATTTTATCATGCGTAGATATAGCGTGTGGATTAAAATAGGCGAATTTACAAAATAAATACTTCAAGATATAAAAAAAATGTATGTGAAGAATTCTGCCAAGTAAAGCAAGAACTTAGGTACATACATATTTTATAATTTTTTGTAGTATAAAATTTGTTTATGAATAATAAAGCCACGAAGGTGACATCATGACTCGATGTTCGTGTAAATAGGGGAGGCTGTGGAGGATTGGGGCTTTGAATTTTAAAATGCGTACATTAGCAGTATGTAACTTCTACAGATAACAAAATATGGCAGTAGCGTTCCCGTGTATCCAGTTTGTTTTCTGCCGAGGTCGCGTTTTTGAGAAATAGTATTCGTGAAATATGAGCATAAACGCGATATTTAATAAAGTTAAAACATTTACGTTATCTGAATATAATATTCAACGAATGATTACTGATTAGGATTTTTTACTTCACATTTTTTAATGACGGTTTGAGATAATTTATTACGAGTATTTAGTGCTTCGTAGGAGGATTGAGGCACTAAATTGCAGTTTTTTTTTTTTTTTTTTTAATTTAATGAAAATAAAAATTTATAATAAATTATAATAAATAATAAATTAACATTAAATTTATAAAAAAATAAATAAATAGAGTTCTACGAATTAAACACAAAAATAATTAATAACTTAATAAATTGCAGGACGACCGGAGTAAGCCCCATTCCTCCCTAATGACTGAAAAAAAGATGCTATGATTTTTTTCCGTTTCTGTCAATAAAAAAATATATATAACAGACACTGATCCAGAACTCCCATAGTCCTAATAATCAAAGATAAAATAAGATAAGATTTGCCAAGTAGCAAGGGATTGAAATATTCCTGCATCCACATTGGATAAGCCTGTTAAAAAAGCAAAGTAACTGCTAAATGATGAATTTTATTTATTCGCACCACACACTACAATGCGCCAAGATTTTTTCTAGACCACAAAAAGAGAGTTTTCGCGATTATTTGATTAAGGCTAGTAAAAAGAATTACAGCCTCGTGAAATATAACGTGAGAGAACTGGCATAATAATATGCTTATACAAAAACCTTTAATATGACGTATCCGAAGGAATTTTCAGGAAACTTGAGGGTTTAGAGTCATTAAAAATGTATAGATTCGTTTAATTAAAGTAAGTAGAGTCCTTGACGTGCACCCTGAAGGAGTAACCATAAGTTACTTGTACCGGAGTGGGAAAGTGGTTGGTAACCTCAACTTTATCCGAAGGAATTGGTTAGGTACCTATAGTTTCCAGAAAAAGATCTAATTAGCTCTACGTTAATATTATGGTACATTTTGAATATTCGCCCATATAGCTAATTATTTAGAAAGGTATTAGAATTGAAATTAAGACACTTTTGTACTTTCTTCCACTTATTTATTTTCACCAGGACCGGTTTCATCCCACTACGGACATTTTCAGACTGGTAGTTGACATTCTTATGCTACGGTATTTATATAAACTTAGGCAGGGTTACACAACATTGTATCTATATCATGAATGTTTCTATTTTGTTAATTTATATAATTGAAAAGGTTGGTATTTTATTTTGGTAATATTGGGATATTCCCTTCTTGTGGCTTAGGGCTAATGGACAAATATTGATGGTACTATGCTATTTATTATTATTATTAGGTCCTGGTGAAAATAAATAAGTGGAAGAAAGTACAAAGGTGTCTTAATTTCAATTCTAATACAATGGAATTCCACCACGAACTAACAGTCCAAAAACTAGACTCATTTAGAAAGGTACTTACACCATATTATTCCTAAATTTGTTCGTGAGGCAAATGAAATATCTAGTTGTAGTATTTCATGAAGGCTATCTATTTTGTCTATCTACCTACTTGGACGTGTTTGGCACCTGTATGGCTATTATTATGAACAAAATATGTAAAAACTCAGGGCGTATATAATAAAATAAATAAATTGAGAGATGTGTGCGCTTCTGAATGATGTTCTGAGATCTTATTTTTAATAATTCTATCTGGAAAACCATTTATCATAGATACCAAATCTGTTCTAATAGCCATCCTTAAGCCTTTCAGATTCTGATGTAGGTATATTTCTCTTTCGTAAAAGGTTGTTATGCATTTCTATTGTATGTGTTTGTTTCGAACCTGTACATTTTTTATGTTATTTTCCAATTGTTTAGATATTTTTTTGTTTTTGTTTTTATATTTTCATTCATATATTTGCCTTGAAAATTTTGTTAAACTTGATATTATGTAGCACAGTCTATAATGTTGTCTATAAATAAACAAAGATATGTTGTTGTTTCTTTTCTCAGTACCGCAAAATTTTTAATCTTTTGTTTCAGACGTTATTTTTCATTATTGACTATTTATCCCACGAAATCGGGACAAGACTGAAACTCTTTACACCTTATGATATCCGTAAAGACAAACATTAGTTTTTTTCATGTAGACTCATCTCATCTAAGGATTTGGATAAGTATTTTATGGAAACAATAACTTAAGTTTCAAGCTAATGTCTAGCTCTGTAAATGCGCAAATATTAAATTAAAAAAAATAGCCAAGAATTTTTATCACGATGCTTTAATTTCAAAGGGGTTCTAAGAATTCCGCATTTAATTATTTATAACCGAGAGAACATTCTTTGGGAATCAATGCCAATTAGTTCCCGACCACACCATAAGTTTTCTACCCAACGAAAAATTCTTTGACAAGTTTAGTAAAATATTCAAAGAGCGTTTTTAAAACGCCTTCGATGATTTGCCAAAAAAACTCCTCCCATTGTGAGCCTAACTTTATCAGACTTTTCAAGGGTCGAGGGAGTTTCAAGATGGAAGAAGCCTGTGTACATGCCACCAAAAGCCTTCATTGCCTTGATAAATAAACGAATCAATCTTTTGGCGATCATTTGAAAATGTTTCTATTGTGATACGATTTAAAATATTTAGGCAACGCTTGCCTTTGTAAATTGAGTAAATGTTTTGTCTTATCTGATTTTCTTAAAGGTCGGAGAATAACACTGTCATGTTTACGCGCCCATTACGTGTATACTACACGTGTGATAAAAACAATATAGAAATTATTGGATAACGCTTCACCACGCTGATTTTGTCATGTGAAAATATTCAAAGCAATTTCTACTCAAACAGTATATATTATCTGAACAACGAAACGATGATAAAGACGACTACAAATTTATTATTAATTGATTTTCATGTACAGAGACAGTAGGACTATTGTAACCCCAATTGCGGTATTTTGTGAGCGAATGCGCAGGGAAAGTCATGTTAAAAAGGAAGGTCGATAAGTACCTACATATTCAGATCTGCTCAATAAACACGGCTAAAGCCATTTCAAATAATGTTTGATTCGAGTGGTTGTCTTTCACCAGGGCCATTCTGAGAGCATCTCCGGCTTAGTTTTACTTATATTTAGTTACCTCTGAACAACCAGACACTTATCCAAATATCTTCTTAGATATCTCCTTCCCCTACTTGCCTTACAGTCTATCCCAAAGTGGGGAGTTTATAGTCTCACTGGATCCGGGTATTTGGGTCTTTTGTGTGGTATCCACATAAAAAATAAATATGTTAAATGATTAATAAATTAGTATTCTAATAAGGATTAAGTTTAAGCCTTTGTAGCAAAGGTTATACAATATATGTTTAAGAGTGGAAGGTACTCTCAGTATCGCCCTGGTGAAAGACCACCATTCAGAATTGAAACGTTGTTTGAAATGGCTTTTAGCCGTCTTTGGTGACCAGATCTGAATATCCAGGTATTTCCACACCTTCCTCTGCCGCTTCTCCTTCCCCTCCCCAATACCTTCAGCCTCACAACACTCCCCAATTGGGAATGCAGATGGTTGGGAGCAGTTAGGACTCTTGTGCGGTATTCATATAAAAGAAGATTTTTCTAACAGAATAAAAAAAGATTATAACACAAAATTCATTCAACAAGACCTATTGATTAATAATGACCCCAAAAAATAAATATGCATTTAATGAAGAGCAAATTTTTTTTTTCAATGTAAACCGCCATTCCGGGAGTCATTCATTAGAAAACATCTCTGCCATAAGTCACTCCAAGTGGTTTGCTACGTTTGGTGACTTAGCAGGGGTGCCCGGGTTCATGAGATGAAGTGTGTCCAGGTCTTGACGTCGAATATGTCTGCCCGACATGCCCGAATGGCCGGTTAGGGAGACACTTTGAGCTCTCCAGTCGGATTCTATCGACCCATCATCGTCTTGCACCTAAGTTAAAGGGATGGATTCATACATCCGACACTCCTGGATGCGCTGACTCCCAGATTCCTACCCACCATTACCTACCCACCCTTCATTTTCTTAAAAAGTTCGCTCGCACAGCATCCTCACATATACCCAGAGGGGGAGGGGGGGGGGGGGGATATTTTCCTGAGGGTCTCCTGTGTAGAGTCGATAATAATATTGTCTTTATTTGTAAAACACCCGCATTATGACAGATCGCAATGATCATAACGTTGATTATATATATTTTTTTAGAATAATTTATTGAAGATTATAAACCTCATTATAATGTACAATAAAGAAAAAACATAACAGTAGGAGCTGTGACCACTGTCTTTTTATTTTATGTTTCATTTTGAGAGCAGTTAATATTGTTTTAAAAGATTAAAAAAGATTATTATTGTTTATTTATTAATGTGTTTTACACTTTCATGCTTGTAAGTTTTGGCATCATGCCCTTTTTATGTACCTACTAAAAGAAAAAGAAAATTTAAAAATTAAGAATCGCGTTCATGGTTTCATTTTGGAAAATGATAAGTTAGGGATTTTGTTATGTAACGACAGAAAGATCCTAGGAGGACTCTAGCTACTCCTGAACAAACGGTAAAACGACGCCAGCGCCACGTTTGCCAAAACGCCAGCTTGCGCGGCCCACGCTCGACTTCCCACTTGCCCACCGCCTTCGTTCCAGTTAACTGCGCCTATAAAAAGAGCGCGCTAAAAGGCCATTTTGGTAGCCACAAATTGTAACACCATATTATCATGCATCCTGGGTTAGTGCCCACTGTGCGAGATGCTTTTGTTTATAACAACAGAGCACCGAAACATGGTGACTCGCCCGTAACAGTAACTTAACTTCAGTGTACTGATGTCCAAACCCGAGACTTCCACCTGGACCTTTTTTGCTGCCACGACCATGACTGTACGCTGATTTTGTATTTCCTCTTATGTGTTGTAACTTATTCGAGTCCCCGTTATCATGCCCGTTTAGAGAATATCAGAGAGAATAATCACCCGTAACTTCCATTTGAGGTTAGGTTAGCTGTCGATTATTGTAGCATAACTTACCATGTTTGTACCTTCCCCTGAATAAACCTTGAGTCTGAAAGCATTTAGTAGATTCATTTGGCGTAGTATTAGAGTCCCCCGACCCCAATTATAAGACTGCCTGTCGGCCTACGACCCTGCAGAGGAGATTCTTGGCCTGCCGAAACTGAGCTAGTCGAATGTCCAGAGCCGAGCTCCCTGCCAAGACACCACCCCCAGGGTAAGTCTAAACCAATGAATTGTCTCCCGTAACCGCTATTTCCCAACCTTCCTCTTCTCTTTCTCCTTCCCACAACCCCACTTTTCATTAATTTAACTTAACAATTTATAGATCCATTATCGGAAGGTCTAAGAAATCAAAGTGCAGTCCTAAGTTTTTTATAATATTTATTCCGTAAATCTGCCTCCTTTCCCAGCATAACAGTTTGTTTTACCTGATCAAATTATTAAGAAATGTGATTGTTGTTCGTACATAGTTTTTGTATAAGTCGTACAGTTTGTATAAATAAGTAAATAACCAGCTTTGTAAACAGCCCCCGAGGCGAGGTCTCACAAGTCAATATAACAAATTGTCATGTATTTGACTTATATATTTGTATTAGCCTAATTTTGAATCGTCGAAAGTCTTCAAAATATTTATTTATTCGCTCCTAAAAGGCTTCTACACGTTGACTCATTTGTCACATACTTAGGCATATAAAGGAATATAATAATGTACTACATAAAATAAGAATTAGAGTGGAAAAGAATTAAGTAGGTATAATATAAGTATGTAGTTACAGCATGATGAATATCAGTTTTACCTGAGGTTACATTATAACTCCAGGTTGTAGTATAACAAGTGGTTTAGTACATAACATTACTGTTATAATTTTTTTTTATTGTTCTTCAAGTACATTATTTCGGTAAACTACAGTTAAGCAGTTAGTCAACAGGATTTTCTGTAACAATTCAATGTTTACAGACTATTATTACATTATTATCTATTGAACGAATATGATGGTCTCCTTGATTGCACATCTCCTTGATAGCTGCGGATATCTTTAAAATTATTTAAGTGCTACTATTATATTAAGTCTATCCTCACTGTAAAAAAAAAACTGTACTACTGTTTTTTTTTTATTTCTCAATTTGTTTAGTACTTGCTGATATTTCGATATTTTTATAATATTATTTAAATCGATATTATGTAATTGGAGTACAGTATCGGTATAACAAAACTGTAATGCTGATTTCTTATTTACAAAAAAAAAAATTTAATAACTTGTGTACATCGATCACAACAGGCATTATTTATTGTTGTATTATATAATATTGTTGAACTAAAATCCTGCCGTCAAGCTACTTGCAGTGACTTAGTGGGTACAAGTTCCCATGGTACGTAATTAATATTACATAAATAATTAAAAATATATATTTATAAAATATTCAAATATATATAATTATTATTATTGACACATCTAAACAAATTGATATATTATTATACTACATGTTATACAGAATACAAATACAGATTGGTATAAGTGTTAATATAAGGTATTTCCACTTAGGAGCCATTTTTTCAGCATTTGCCTGACTATCGTTGGCAATTCACATTTTTTAAATGGTAAATAATTTGGGCACGTTATGTTCTAGGGTTCGCTGTCCGTATTTATTATTAAATTTTGGTACGAGCATGACTTTGTGAACCTAGTATTGTGCTCATGTTCTACTTTTCTCTTATATTTAGAGTACGATATATGCTGAATCAATCAATAACGTAAGTATAAAAGAAGTAAAGAGTTAGAAACTACGCAATTAGTCTGTGACAGCGAATGGGCGGATAATAGTTTTATAATTTTTATGAGATTGTAAAGATGAACAGTTGTAAGGCGTTTTTATAATACAGCAATAAAGAGTACACGATGATTTTTCACGATTAATTAAACACGCTTCACCAAACTGACTACTCTGATTCTGTCACTGAAAATCCACAGATTACGATCGGTCGAAGAGTGATTCTTCCATAGCTATCTTTCAAATGAATATAAATAATTACCAGACCGCATTATGTGAAATTGAAAACCATTTCGAAATACTCCAGAATAATATGGTATAACAAACTTCGCAAGACTTTATTTCAAACATAACATTATTACGATTTGCTAATTTTATATTCATGGTTATCTTTGAATTGATCATGAATATTGAGAGTGGAACGTCTCATGTCTGTAGCTTTCAAATAGACTAATGATCATCTTAATTATTTACGGAGTACATTATCAAGGAATTGTGTCTTCTATAGGGTAGTACAATTAGGTAGACACTATTATATTCTCTCGGTAGCGACGGTGCCTAGACAACTTGGTTTGGGAGTGCTGAGCGCGCATGAGTATTGTTGTATATAACTTCGAAGTCAGAGCATTATGTAAATATAACATGTAGAGTAGATGGATGGTGAAATGAGTTTCAGGAAAATATGTAACGCCCAAGTTAACGGAAGAAGAGTCAAGAGGATGGGAGGATATCTGGATCAAGTGAATCATAAGGCATTTATGTTTGGTTATGTCAAGAGTTGGAATGGTCTGGAGCCAGTGAGACTATGGCATCCCCAATTGGGGAATGTTGTGAGGCTGAAGGTATAAGGGGGGTGGGAGAAGGGCGAGAGGAAGTTGAGGAAATACCCGGTTATTTAGATTTGGTCACCAAACATAGCTAAAAGCCATTTCAAGCAACGTTTAAATTCTGAATGGTGGTCTTTCACCATGGCGATACTGAAAGTATCTTCCACTCTGGAACGTGAGAAAATATACTATATATTAGTGCCCTTGGGGTAATTTTTCACAAAAACGGCGTTATACAAATCATCCAATTATTATTATATTATTTTTAAATTAATTAATTGTGAAAGAGAATAAATTAATGAAATAAAAATTAACTTGCGCACTCCGGGATTTGAACCCGCGACCTTCGGATTCGTAGTCGAGAGCCTAGCCCTCGACCATGGAGCCCATCTTGTGTGCGAAGACAAAGTTTCGTGGCGTTCCATCCTATTTCTCTACCTCTTAAAATTTATAAATTTAGTCATAATAGAGATAAAAAAAAAACTTTTTTTGTCAAAATGGCAAGGCCATGATGAAAGCAAATTTTCACAGATCGTTTTATGTAAAACAAGTTTTTATTTAGCCGTCTCTCAAAATGAATTTATTTTTTTTTTTGATTATATAAGTCAGAAGGTAGTTTATAGACGAAATATATTAATTTATGAATTGTACGGCCATCGTTTTGTGTACGTGTACGAACCTAATTTGAAAATTTAATATTTGATAAATTCTTCAGATATTTATTTTAACTCTATATTCGGACAATTAATTCCATTAGAATATTATTTCTCAAAAATTTCAGAAAATCTCACAAAAAGATTTAACAAAAAATTGCCTGCCCACGTTAAACCCACGTTAAAAGACATCCCATAATGTTAATATTAGAATCACCAAACACTCTCGGTATTTAAATAACAACAAAATTTCAGAGTTTACCAAATATCCCTTTTCAATCGATCATACTTTTAATAAAGATACAGAGGTTCAAATTATTCATCGTAAATTATTAAATTTCTCTTTATTTAGCACTTGAAATTAGAAAATCCCTAAATATTAATTCTAGTATATTGAATAACCAAGGAAATTTATCTTATAGTTTTTTGACGACTATGATGTTTGATTACACGGGTAACTTTGTCAAAATGCTGGCAACATGCTACACTACCGCCTCTAGCGGCCCGGGCTATAGGCTTCTATACTGTATTGCTGTTGTAATAAATATTTTATTTTCTTTGTAAACAATTAGAACAGTGGGCGACCAGCGAGGCTTTAAATGTTAGTAGAATCCCAATAAACTTTTTAAAAAATAATTAATAATTATTAAAGCAAAAATTTTGTAAAATCATTTGTAGGTCACGTAATACTTGTTGTTTTATTTTTACTTTCAGATTTCTGTAATTTACTAGCTGATGTGAACCCGGCCTCGCTGGGGATTATTTTATTTTCATGGAATAAAGTTATGAAGTTGTGATTTCCTGCTTGTCGTTTTGGTGCCATAATTGATTTGACAGCGAGAGAAATGCATTGTGATGAAAATTACCATCTCAAAATAATGAATCAAAGAAACATTCATTTGAAAATTTTATTTCATTCCAAACATTTACTTTTTCAAAATATATCTAAATAATAAAGTTCTTAAGTACCTACCTGCGTTTTCCATTTGAAAATATTTTACCCAAACAAAGCTTCTTCTTTTAAATATGTAATCTGTGGCTAACCAGAGTGGTATGGGTTAACCTCAATACAACATGGCGGGTTCAATGTTTTAATCCTAATTTTAAAACGTTATAGCAACAGATTTACCTATTGGATTTCATTCAAACTACTCTTCAAACCTTCCTGGCACTAATAAAAACAAACTGTGCTATTGTCAGCGAAACCGGTCAAGTAATTTTAGAGAAAATCGAGGACAGACAGACAAACACTCCTTTTTTAAAAAAGAGATTAGGAATATATTTCACCGAAAAACTTTGAAAATGTATGAAAAAAAAACAATTTGTAAACTCGGGCCACTAGATGGCACTAGTGTAGCATGTTGCCATTAAATGTCAAGAGCTGGAGGTATTGTCAACTAAGAGCATTTGGCAATACGCAGTCTTTGAGAAATAATATATTATTATGTACAAATAAAATTAATATTATCTCAACATATGTTATGTATTTTTGGGTGTCCTTCGTTATGTATAACAGAATAGTAATAGAAAAAAATGTAAAAATAAATGTAAAATCGTTAAAATGTAAAAAAACACACGAACGAGGTTTAATATTCCCACCATAAATAATTTATGTTAAAAAATCTTCTTTTTTTGATTTTTAAAAACAAGCAGTACATGAATAAAAATGAGAGGCGTACAATTTACAAGGTTATAGAGCAATATTTCAAGAATCGGTATCAGTGGTATGTTTTTATGAAATATTTGGTACAGTGCAAGGGAATGAGTGTGTGTGTGTGAGTGTGTTCACAAAAACGGTCCTATACAAATCATCCAATTATTATTATTATTAGTAAGTTACGAGTAATGTTTTTCTTAAATAATAAAAATAATTATAATGATTTGCTTACTTCTACAGATTTCGTGAGAAAATCACCTCGATGGTAGCCTCGATGACAGACCGCAACACTGTAAATAATTAAAAGTGTATAAAAAAATGCGAGTACGTAAAAATTGTTAATATCTATTAAAAGCTTCTTACGCGTTTTAACGTGATTTTATAAATATTTTCCAGTCCTAAAATTATAAATATTTCAATAAATACCAACTCTTCTTGTGCCACCAATCTTCTAATAAATGCAATATTAATAGAAAACTAGTATAAAATAAGCAACTGTAACACCATCGTCTCTATACTTAAATTTTCTAATAAAACTGTGTTCATCTGAAGCGACCTGCCAGGTATGTTTTTCTGTATCTATTTGTACGTAATTAGATAAAAAAATAGGAAGTAATATTTGCCCTATAGAAATCATCCAATTATTATTATTAATAATATTATTATTATTAGTAGGGAATCAAACAAAAATTGAAATTTGAATTTGGACAAAGATTATTGAATATTTGGAGAAAAAAACCACACTTATGCAAAGAAATGATATTTAAAAAAGATGATTTCATCAAAAATCTTGGCATGGTAGAGAAGAGTAGGTAGAATTGTAATCAAAATATTATAACTTATCTTTTTTAAATTGGCCATTTGGAACTCCCAACATTTTGCTTTGTAGCTACAGATATTTGCTAATTAAAAAAACTGAATGTAGCCAGTATCAATTCGTCGAAAAATCTGTTCCAATACCCTTAAAATGCTGTTATTATTTGAAATCAAGAGTAGGTACTTAAATTTCGTATATTCGACAAAACAAATATTTTTTTTTTTTATCGTGAAAAATTTTCTACTGAGAAACTATGTTTTGAAGTCGACTCAGGCGGAAATCCTTAAAAAAATATTTTCTGATAGGAGAATTTGTTATTTAATTGAGTGGAAAATTATTCATTTTGTTTCCATTTTCATTTATTTTTTGTTACAATATATATTTCTGGGATAATAATAAGTTACAGGAAATCATAACACTAACATTCTATTGTTGAAGCCACCCTTAGTACATTGGGCGTGGTTTAATGAAATCATTTAGCAGTACAAGTACAAGGGGACACTGTACGATTGGAATAATGTTGGGGTGTGTAAAAACGCTCTTCATCCAGGCATTTTTCTGTTTGTACTGAACTTATCAGCGTTTGAAAAAGCAACGATAGAAATGATTGAGTTTTTAAAATGCACTAGATTAAATTGTGTGAATTAATTGTGCAGGTTCCCCTTTGAATGAAAGCAAGATAAGTAAAGATATTCACTGAAATAATGTTAGCATTCCGCCTAACGCTTATGTAATTGTAGATTAGTTCCACCTCGGATTGCTCGGAACTCGTACAACGGATCCAACTCCGAGTTCCCAATATACTAACCAGATCGGACCAAACTCTTAGCCTTCATCGATGCAACACTAATTCTAAGCAATACTTCTTCATTTATCGGGTATCACTCATTTTTAACACGCACTACTTAAAATTTGACATCTTTAACTCTACACCCCACTCCATAAAGTCACACCGGCGATCTATCGAGCCTTTATAACTTCAGATACCTACTCACCTCATACTACCACTAGTCTGTTAACGTTCTTCTTTATATATCATATATATATATATATACACTGTTTTTTCTTGTTCTTTTATTAATATAAAATCACACACATACATTTCAACTAGATCGACCTCTCCCCCCCAACTCCATAACACATTACGTGTGACTGTCAAATTTATATTTCTTTTTTATTTTGTATAATTATCTTTTTAATTTTACTTATGGTATAATAGTCTGGGGAGGATGCTTTAAAACTATATTAAATCCATCAATTAAAGCTCAAAAATTGATAATGCGTACTATTTACAAAGTACACTACTCGTATATTCACCCCACGAATGACTTATTCAAAGACTTCAAAGTACTCAATATAAAATCCTTATATATCAAACACATATCCTCCTATTTTAAATTCAAATATATAAAAAAATATATATTGTCGAATCAAACTACAATACTAGATATTCCAACCAAACCCATTATATTATTCAATCAACAAAATCATCAATGGCACAGTCACAGTTTAATTTCCCTGCTTCTAAAATCCCCAATAATTTAACAATTGAAATAAAGGCAATAACTAAATACTACAGTTTTAAGAAGGCGCTTGGGGACTTTTTAATGAGTGATTGTGATAGTGTTAGTAGCCTATTTCTCGTATTCAGATAGAGGTGTATATTTTGTTTAGGTGTGTGGGTATATATGTGTATGTTCATTTGTACGTACATGTGTATGTGTGTGTCCATATGTGTATATATGCGTATATATATTTATATATGTTTACATATATGTGTATATTATATGCGTATGTGTTTGCGTGTGTATGTATGTGTGCACCTATGTGCACATGTGTGCATGTTAGCACATGTAAAAAAAAAATATTTTTGTGATCTAATCCTTACGCATGTCTTTTTCTCCTTTCTATCTTCTAATTTCTTTTATATTTTTCCAATTGTCGGCATCTTAATCTAATTAATATAATAAATCCATATGTTTACACTAGACTTCATACAAATGTGCACATGTGTGCATGCTTGCACATGTATAAAAAAATGTATATTTTTGTGATCTAATCCTTACGCATGGCTTTTTCTTCTTTCTATATTCTACTTTCTTTTATAATTTTTCCAATTGTCAGCATGTTAATATAATTAATTTAATAAATCCATATGTTCACACTAGACTTCATACAAAGAAACAATACTCCATTGGTCACCATGAAACAGGAAGCTGCCTAGTATGGTGATCTAATGTATCTACTCCATGTAAATGGTTCCATTAAATATCATTATATTTTGTATTTGTATTTTACAAACAAAATAAATAAATATAATTTTTTTTATAAATAAATAAAATTTGATTTATTCAAAAATCAGTAGATTCACTTATAAATAATACCCACGCGGAAACCTGTAAACGGTCACATATTCATTTTACTTCATTTTTTATATAAACTTTTGGTCTCCCAAATAAACAAAAAACAAAATAAACAACATAAGTAAGCATTCAGTCATTGGTTTAATGGGTTCATATTTACTTATGAGGATTGAATATGAATTCCAGATGTTCGATTTTGAAAGATAATGCGATTCTATGCGCTCAAGGGATCCTTGATGTTTATGGTTGTAGAAAAGTTGAATTTCCCGAGTTAAGATAATTATTATTAATACGATGGTTTATTTCATTGGGAGGTTAATGCATACATAATCCTGCACATTTCATTAAGCAAATACTGTATAACAGATTAACTTAATGATGACTAGATCATAGAAGACAGGACTCCCCGATGAAGGAAATCTTCGATGTGTATCTCTCATTCCTGTTGGTGAAAAAGATCAATGAAACAACCTCAAAAACAGGAGTAAGAACGACATAGAAGACACACATAATCAAATGAACTCTAGTGCGCCTCAGAACAGGACCCCACAGTCAGGAGAAAAAACACTAAAACGATACCTTAGTTCAATAGGGAAATAACTTAAAATGTATGGGTTTTGAGTTAATGATGAAAAATGGTGAAGAAACTCTCCCTTCTCATTTTTAGATAAAAAAATAAGTCTAATTCGTCCTAATTATGTAGTCAGATAATTCTTTATGGAATTATAATGAAATCAGCACATTCTTCGTTCAATGGAGAAACATGTCAAATGTTTCCGTTTGGAACTTCATAAATGTAGCCATTTACACATATGATAAGATAGGTTGATAAATTACTTACATGTTTCATCTATTGTTATGTTTTAGGTGGACAAAATAATATTTACACCGGAGCAATGTCTTTATGAAAAAAATTCAAATCCAGTTTTCTCAATATGAGGAATTTTGAGTTAGTTCCCAAGGTCTCGAAAAATCGGATAGTTTACAAAATAATAATAATAATTAGCAGCCATATCATTTTGTATTTTAAGTTTTATTCTGTAAATATTTTTGTAAACGCATCATATATTTTTTAGTTTATTTTCACAAGCTTACAATAAAAAATAAAAACATTCCTTAAATTGGGAATGGCATAGTCCCACCGTGCAGTTGGAACTCTGAGCGGTGTGACGTAAAAAAAATTTCTAACGCAGCAGCCATCCGTGCTGAAGAAGAAAAGAAAAAAATCGCTAGATAGTTGTTAACAATACAAACATACGGTTTCACATTATGGACTAGATTTTTAAAATTCCCAATTTTTAACACCACTCTTGATATTTCAGACACTGGCCAGATTTAGCTTTTATGTTGGTTTTTTCAGAACCGTTGAAATTAATATTTCAGTTACTATTAAACATTCCCGATAAAACTCGGGTACAAACGAACCCCTTTTGGCGTCTAAAATATTCAAGAGTGGTGTTTTTAAATCGAAGAGCTTTTTTATTTCATAAATATTTAAAAAAACCGTAATTTTGACACCTGTTATCAAATCATCAACTTAAATATTTACAAATGATAACCATTTAATCATTTCGTCATTTCTTCGGGTATTCAGAGAGGATAGCCTGCCACGCAACTTTTCTTGGTACACACTCCTTGCTTGATTCACATTCATACATTTACGTTTTATAATACTGTTCTATTATTTAGATTTTTGAATGGAATCCGAATCTATGGCCGGCCGGTTTTGAGATTAGAATGTCAAATGTCAAAACAAGAATGAGCTTTATCGTACATAATTTTGTATTCTATTGATAGTAAACTCCAACTAAACATAAGTAATAATATTATGTACCTTCTTAAAAAGTTGAACTGGACGAATAATAATAGTATTGAGCATTAATATTTTCTTAATATCCATATTGATAATTGGTTTGCTCATGAATACTATAATTTATTACACTTATTGTAGTTTTTTTTATATTGTACGATAATTATAAAGCTTAAAGTCACCCCAATTAAGTAAAAATTTCGCCAAAACTAAAAAAGTGCATTTTTAAAATAGAAAACAAAAGCGAAAAATTAAAATTTTAATACAAAATCAGAATGCCCACGTGACGTCAGCTGTTCTTAATGCAATAGTACCAACATAACAAGGTGTTTTGAAGTTGATGTTTTTTTGTTCACTTTTAAGTAACATTCATAAAAGTTGTATATACAGAATTGGCGTTTGCTGACCTATATGAATACATATTTTAAAGCCATTATATTTTTTACTGGAGTTCCTTATTGCAACCCTCAAACATCCCACTCCCAGCAAAGTCTTATCAAATAAAGTTGTTTCCAAAAATTACTCTTCTTTTAAAAAAAAACCTCAGTCAGTCTTGTCATAATGATTCACTAAAACAATAATTTTAACTTTTTTCCACTTTTTATTTTCGACCTGACCGGTTTCACCCTAACACGGTCATCTTCAGACTTTTTAAATCCAGATATAAAAAGCTGGAATATTATTAATACAGAATATCCTAAACCATTCGATATCATAAATCAAGATTGAATTACACGATAGTTTGCTACCCCTGATACCCCAAAAATTGTATATATCCGTAGATAAAGGATTTTTTTTTTTAAATTCTTTTATTTTTTTTAAACACAATTTTTTTATTAGAATGTATGTAGATTTAAAAAAATATATATCCATTATAAAGTATCATTGCAACATCTTTGAAAAGTATGGCACCATTATTAACATAATTAATAAGATGTACTTTGTTTACACCACTGTTTTTAATATATAAATATCTATAATTTTCAGAAGCAAAACTTCCTTCACGAGGATGAACAGTATACTAAACAATAATGACAAGTATAGACATATAATAAAAAATGTAAGAATAGACAAATTACAAACTTAAACAAAAATTAACAATAAGTGATGGAAGTCGGAAAGTAATTAATTGAACGTGTAAAAATATTTTTTTTATTGGATATTTAAATTTAAAAAAGAAATTATTTTTATTATTAAAATTTATATAAAATAAACAAAAATTTATATAAATAATCTTCTAAATACATTGGAAAAAAAAACATTTTATTTAAAATGATTGCACATAGCAAGTTACAATAATGGAGTTAATATTTAAAAAAATATGCCAGTCAGCGTGGAATACAACAGTATTATTTCCTTAGATAACTTGCTTCAAATAAAATATCAGAGCCAAAAGCATACAACAGAAACCGAGTATAATTTAAATTATTGAAAAAAATCACAATAAACTTCTAAACAATAAACTAAATCAGAAAAAAACACTCTTAAACGTACCTTTTGTTGAATTGTCAGATGTCGGAATGAAGTTGATATTTTGACTAATTAACTGATCACCGCAATTAATTTCCCAACGCTCTTGTTGTTTTTTGGCTAAATTTATTATACTTTTAATAATTTTATACATTTTAAAAGTTCCTCTTGCCCAGCAAATTGAATATTTATTACATATTTTAGTTTTAATACGCCTTCTAGGGAGTTAATACGAAACAGCTGGCTACCGACTGTTAAATGATGTAATTTTAACTCCTACTACCACTTAGCGGTGGATTTAATACACTTTGATTCTAATGGCAAGCTATGTACGAGTATATTTGGACACATTGTAATAAAAATGTTTTTTGAAGCCAAAAAGTGTTAAAACACATTAATACCATTTAATTATAATATTATCATTAACACAGCATCTCAAAAAATAAATAACAGATGAGTTGATACTGTTTACCATTAAATAGAGACAATAAAACCATGGCGTTTAATACCAAAATAAAAATCACAAAATTTGAACTTTTTTTGAAAAAATGAATAAAGTTTGGTTCTATGGTACAGATTTATATTTTGGTAGTTATTAAGTTCTGTGCGTGCAAATATAGAGTTTGATTGCATAGTAAAAATATTCTCTTTGCCCATTCGAGGTGTGTGTTATTGGGATTTTCAATATTTCATTTATTGAGGATCTGGTTTCTAATGTATTTTGAGGTTGAATTGGATAGTCAAATTTGTGTTGGAAGAGGTGCAGTCATATAAATTTGACAGAAAGTGAACATAAAATTTTATATTTACTTGATACGTATTATATTTGATTCACATGATCGTGCCATATCCTTTTTGGGTGTCTCCGAATTCTTCTACCATTCACGTTCGATATTACAATGAACTCTAAATACATGACATATATTAATTGTTTTCGTTTTTAATTCGTAGAACATCAATTATTTTTCTTAGAAGTTTAATGTTAACCAAATTTAATAATGTTATTATTAAGTTCTGCAAATAATAATATACATAATAGAGAATTTTAATTATTTTCTAACGAAATCGGTTCTATCGGTAATAAATAATTATTTTAAACACCGCCCAAATTAAAATTGGATGGGAGTAAATAAAATCATATAAGTAAGTCAACGTGGATTAACCACAGTTTGAAAATGGTCTTAATAAATAAAAAAATAAAAACCTAAAATATTTTCAGAACTTCATAATAACATCATTTTTTTTATTTATTTTTCATTTTTATTTAATTTTACAACAGAAAAAAAATACAACTCAAAAGTCCCGATAAACTACTTTTTTGTAGTTTGTCTAACGGGAGCTTGTTATCAAAAACATAAAATTTACAGACAAGGTTACAAAATATGTAAAAAAAAAACATTAAAAAAACAACATATAAAATAAAAACGTACAAGCCATATGTAACAAGCTTAAAACATAAATATTTATAAAGAATATTACTCTAAAATATTTCTGCAAAAATATATAAAAAAAATGAAATAACTGAAGTAAAATGAAATAATTATAATTAAATTTGATTAATTTTGAAAAAAATGACATGATACCTAATGCGATTATTTTTGAGAGATAATTTCCAATTCAGTTTGCAAAGCACGCGTGATTCGCTCTACACATTGCAACAAAGTGCGCACCTTAGGGGAGGCAGTATTCGCATTATTCAAGGACACGAAGCACCCCTTTTAAATAAACAAAGTGTATTTAATAATATTCGGCGGGCAAGTGGTATACAAAGTAACCCCCGATAAGGGCTAAATAATGCCTATTCCTCGCTAAGGTCAAAGATAGTCCGGGTAATTTGGCACATCTGCATCCCGTAAAGGTTTTCCTTGTACTTCTTCCTGTTTCTCCGCCCCTGGTAGATTATGTCGCCAGACATTTTTAATGGCAAGGAATTTCACGAGAGTTTAACACAAATAATAATAATGTATTTTAAATAATGTATTGATACTTAAAGACCCAGTTAATTACTTGCGAATTACACGATTCGATGTAATTAATGATATTTAAAAAAAATAATTCTACACAGGAAGCCCTGAGGAAAATTTCTTAGGGCCTATGTCATCTTTGAGGATACTATGTGTGAGGCCATTTTAAGGAGATGAATGAGTGAACATGGGTCTTGAAGAGATTTACATTATATGAGGGAGGAGACACAGAGGCCGGCAAATCGTTCTACAGCTGGAATGTTCAACTCAAGAACGAGTCGTAAAAACGACCTGTTCTCACGTGATAAATATCAACCGTGTACGAATGTTCCTCAGAGCATCTTCCGTTGAAACAGAGAGACTTTTTCATGTGTTTTGGGGCTCCAGACCAGAGGTGGCTGCCAAATTCAACTCTAGTACGGGTTCAGAAATTATTTGCGGGATCCGTACAGCACGCCCAGCTTCTGAGACGATAAAGGCTATTTATTGATTTACGCCCGTTAAAGGCTTTCACATAGACATTAAAAAAATTTATATAATATTCTCATAAACATCGCAGTAGATAAGTGTGACCGATATAAACATACGAGTATGTAAAAATATTGTACAAGAAAGAAAAAAACAGTATTGAATAGGTATAAGCATTATAAAAGTAAACAATAAAATTTGGCACTCTCTGCTGACAAAATAGCATTGATGTATCCATCCAGAATTAAATAGTCTCAAGGAATAAATTAGCTCTACGTGACGAAACAAACTGTACTAACTAAATAACCATCACGCCATTTCCTCACATACCCCTGCTGGATGCAAGCAGGCTGAATGTTGTAGAAATGAGATCTCTGCGGCGAATGTGTGCTAAATCCATGTATGATCTATTGAAAAATTTAGAGATTCGCAAAGAATGCAAGGTCGATGAAAGCGTAATGCGTAAGATTAAGAAAGGGACGCTTAGATGGTTTGGGGGCATGTAGGGTGAATGAACGAAAGAAAGTAGTCTAAGGAGAATATATGACGCGAATATGAATGGAGGAAGAAGCCGGGGACGCCCGAGGAAGACACGGCACGATGGAGTGAATCAAATACTTAAGTCGGGCCATGTCAGTAGTCGATATAACAGAAGAGAACGTATGAATGTAAGTGAAGCAAAAAGTATGTGCCAAGATCGAGTTGTTTGGAGGTCCGTCCACTCTGCTTACTCCTGCGAGGAAACGGCGTGATGGGTTAGTTAGTTAGTTAGTTATTCAAAATGTTATAGCCGAAAAACAGAGTTATATAGGCACTTTAAGTAACAAGGATTCAACGCGTACCGTGATAAAACTTTCAAAATACATAAAATAAATTTTAACCTCTTTATGCGTGAGCGTGATTGTGCATTAAGTTATTCAATTTTTCAAATTTGGGAGGTGGATATGTGTATCACCGCCTCGGGAACCATTAGTGTTTTGCAGTTCGCAACGTTTGGTGACTTAGCAAGGGTGCCCGGGTTCATGGGGGGAAGCTTGTCCAGGTCTTGTCGGTGCAGTGGATGCGTCTGCCAGTCATCAGTGTGGTGAGCAAGCGTCCCGGAGACTCTTGACTTCTCCAGCCGGACTCTCTCGACCCATCGCTTTGCACTGCAGTGGGAGAGACAGATTACTATGGTCGTCACTCCTGGATATACTCACCCCCAGATTCCAACCTATTCCTCAGACCTTTTTCATACTCTGAACTTCCTCTCATTTCCTTCGAACAGACTAGTTAAATCCTTTTGTGTGAATGTTGCGAAGTTGGGGACAGATCGTTCAACGCGCTGGGTCGACATTCTTAGAATGAGGACCAAGACATTTGGTCTGAGGTCAGAAACTGGATTCGAAAACATTAAAACTAGTTTCAAAACAATTTTATTTTTACCGTCCTTGTGGGGATAGAAACAATAAACTGCGCTAAATAAATTTGACCATTTATCAGTAATGTCAAAATATTGAATATATTTTGCGGCAGAGTCAACGCACGTTCAAAAGATCCCCACCAAAACTAAATTACTGTTTTGTTTATTTATTAATTTATGTTTAAATGATAAATGGGAGTCGATAAAAAAATTATTAGTTAATAGGGGTATTAATTAAGCAAAGAAAATCTGATCCATCCCATAATGAGGATCTTACAGACGTGCGTTGACTCCTACTTTTGTATAAAGCTGCCATTGAAACAACATTAAAAATTGTTCTGTGACGAAATTCTCACTGATGTTAAAGTGTTGGCTTTTGGAAAGTTGCCTTGTGTATCGATGTTAACCAACATGATGGTCTCGTTGATTGTATATCTTCTTGATATCTGCCGTATTAATGCTATTTTGCTATTTCTTATGTTGTCTTTTAAACAAATATGATGGTCTCCTTGATTATTTATCTCCCTGATATTTGGGGATATCTTTAAAATTATTTAGGTTCTAATATCATATTAAAAGTCTATTCTTACTGTAACAAAACTATACTACTTTAATGTATCTCTCAACCTGCATGATACTTGCTGATTTCTTAATATTTTTATAATATGAATAAAAAATGGCCACCTCTGTGATAGATTGCCCTGAATTACTTGAACGAATTCAATTGAGAGTGTCTAACAGACACAATAAACAAACAAAAAAAGACTAAACCTACCTCAATACAACACTAACTCAAAACAAAACACCTTTATTGACCACGCCTCACACATTTTTAACACTTCATATAGTGAGTTCGACCAATTCAACTCAGCCTCTCATAATTTCAAACCGAAAATCAATAAACAGCATTCACACAATACATATTACCCTACACAAACTAGATCCTTTCCCATCCCCTGTATCCCACCATCCCAACCCCATAGGCTAACCTTCTAACTTTTCTTTTTTAATTGAATAATTTAAATACTTCAGTGTAAACCTATTATTAGTTAATTTTTTCTAAATAATAATTGTTGTAAACTGTTGTTTTTCCAAATAAAATAATAATAAAAAAAAAAATTGACATTGTGTAATTGGAATGTGTATCACTATAAAAAAACTGTCCTTCTGTTTTTCTTATTTTATAAATATCTTTTGGCAACTTGTGTAAAATGATCACAACATGCATGTACTCCTATTTTTTCTATTAATATACTACTATTGTTATGATTATTATTGTTTTACATATAATTTTTGAACTAAACTCCTGCTGATAAGTTACTTACAGTGGCTTTGGGGGTATAAATTCCCATTGTATAAAAAATAATACAAAAATACAATAAAACATTGAATTTCTACAAAGCTTACGGAATGTACCGACAACTTATCGTTTAATTTGCATTCAGTTAACATTATTGAAACTGCTCGAACCCTCTACACAGAAACAGTCTAGAGTAGAACAAGTAGACGGTAGATAGTAGATATACCTATACAAGTCGTTGAAAAAGTGAGGCGAAGTAAAACGCTGATACGGATTTAATAAAACAGGATTAAACCAAAAGCGATACGATTTTAACGTTTTGGGTATCAAAAACATTCAGGCGTATCGAAAATTCATTTAAATTCTATTTAGGGTCGGTTGTAGGGTTGGAAAAGGAGCGGAGGAGGAATGTATATCGACGCTAATGTGAAACAGCTGTTTCGCAATAAAACATTGTACTGCAGAAGGTTTAATATGCCCAAATTTCTTTTCAACGAATTCGAGAGAGAATTCATTGTCGATTTGAAGGAAAACGATTTACGATTCGGAATCGAAAAAGATTTAACGTTATTAGGAAACGCTTTTAAATTCATACGGGATAAATAATAATAAATAGAGTGCCATCTATGGAGGCCGGTTGCCATCGACTGGGTTATGGTTTTAATACTGAGAGTTATTGGCGTTTTTATTCAAATTGTTGGGGGTATATACAACATCTGTTCCTGTATGTGTTGGAGTGATTACTTACTAAGTGCACTCATCGTAGAGGATACAATTAGTCTTTGTGTACCACTTAAAGCACTCATACAGCATTTATTTAGTCAAGAATATTAAGTACAGTTTAATTATAATACGCGTAGCTCCGGCGTTTTACGGCAGCATGTTACACTAGCGCCCCTAGCGGCGTGCGTTGATGGAATTGATTTTTTCATACATTTGAATAGGTTTTCTGTGAAATATATTCATATTAAGTAAATTATAGAAATCGAAAAATAATAAAATACATATAAGGTAACCTGCATATAACTTTACTGCTTTTTTGGTCATAAATGAAAAAAAAATTAAAGCAGCTATTAGGTTTGTACTAACAGTTAAATAGCGCTAGGTATTTTATTCCTTCATGGCCTATTTCATCTTTGGGGCTGCTGTGTTGGCCTGATAGTTTAGAAAGAGATGAAAAACTTATGTAATTAAACTTTAGTAATTTTCTTTATTTTCTTACTTTCAGCCAACTGTTGGCTTAAAAAATCACAATTCTTATCATTAGTTTTTATTTATGAAATATGCTTTAATGAAGACATTTAAATATTAATATACATTTTAAACGCACGTAAAATACTTTGAACCTCATTTCGACCATGAACCATGCAGAAATAAAATATGCAATTAACTGAAATTTTTTTTTATAATTTCTTCAAAAGATTGGTATTCACTTTGTGGCATCATTATTAATAAATGAAATAAAAATTACTTTTTAATCACTACTTTATTAAAATATATATATATATATATATCAACATGTTTCGAAAGCGAAGCTTTCCTCGTCAGGACAAACAATACTAAAAAAATAATAGTGTCAGGAAAAACAATACTAAAAAAATAAAAATAAAGCGATCGAAATGACAATCTAGTCTCCTTTAATGGAAGAAATCTTCCAAACAAGCCCTCCATTGATATGCTTGGTGTAACCTTAAGTGACCAGCTCAGGTATGGGGACTCCATCGAAACCCGAGTAAAGTTAGCCTCTCAGAAGCTGGGCTTATTGTACAGATCCCGCAGATACTTTAATAGTACACAACTGCTGACCCTGTACAAATCGCAAGTGCGCCCCATTGTAGAATTTGGCAGCCACCTCTGGTCGGGAGTCCCAAAATATCTGAAAAAAACCTTGACTCTGTGCAGAAACGGGCGGTCCGTTTGATAGATTCGCCTATCTTAACAAATGGGTTGCAATCTTTGGAGCACAGACGTCGGGTGGGAATGCTCTCCTTGTTCTACGGGTATTTTAATGGAAGATGCTCCGATGAACTAGCATCATTGATCCCTTCGGCACCGGTGCATAGTCGGGAAACACGCCAAACGCGCGCACAACATTTGCACACGGTTGAAATTTGTCACATGAGAACGGGTCGCTTCTACGACTCGTTCTTGTGTTCAACAGCTCGGCTGTGGAATGATCTGCCGGCCTTTGTGTTTCCTCCATCCTATAACACGGGTCTCTTCAACACCCAAGTTCACTACTTCCTATCCTCTAAAAGACCCTCCACACAGCATCCCCAAAGATGATATAGGCCTTGAGGGAAATTATTTCCTCCTTGGTCTCCTGTGTGGAGTTACTGTAAAAAAAAAGTGTCAAGTATAGACAGATGATACACATAGAAATCAATAATATAAGAATAGATGAATTATAAACATTGGTTAAAGTAGGTAAGTAAGTAATCAAAAATAATAATAAACAATTATTATAAAACATTGAAAAACAAATTTATATTAGAAATTAAAAAAGAAATTATTTTCATTATTAATGTTAATACGAAAATAAATTAAACAGACAGCTTTTTAAATAAAAAAGATTATTAATTATATTTAATTGTCTATTAACACTTTTTCTGATTTCTAAAATTTAATTTAATTACTTTAAATTAAAATATTTAAACATCTTTTAATTATTCAGGAATCAAAAGCTGTAAGAAAAGTGTTTGAAAAGTCGGGAAAAAGCGGGTAGTACGAGTAACTATAATATTTTACAAAATATCTGCCATTTTGTTCAACTTCACTCACAACAACAAAGACTGATAAAACACATTTCTCAACTTTATTGATGACTCACCACCTCGCAAGGAAAGGGTCTGTCTTCCAATTCCTTACGATCTGTTAAAAGGCCATTTGTTCTTATTTCGTTTTTCAGTATCAATAAAACGAAAATAAAATTAGGTTTTGTGTTCCAGGCTTACCAATAGGTAGTTCTAGTTCACTAAATCATTTCAACTATCACATCATCGTAACTCACGTTGAACAAAGTGTATTTTCTTCTAATAATGTATCCGAACACGGAAATGTTTCTCGATATAAATGCGAGTTCGGAAAATAAACAATTTTACCGCGTGAGCCGTGAAGAATATTTTCCGAGAATTTTTCCGCACGTGGATTTTATTTTGAAGTGTTTAAACACGGGCCTCGTACCTACGGAGTTTTAATTCGATACTGACAATATGAATATTGGTGTCAACGGTGTCTTTAGAATATTTATATGATTATTAGAAATAGGACAGAGTTATTCTGTTTTTTACGGAGAGTGATCGTTCATTTGCTGTTTTGTTTGAATGAAAATCGATTTCATTGTTGTCTTAATCCATCGAATCGCTAATTTAGTGGAACGATATGAAGCTAAAATACAGTAGGAGGGTGGAAGGGGGAAATAGGAATATTGAGAAGTACTTGGCTGTTCAGATATTGTTAATAAACATGTTTATATAGGTAGTTGTTGGTGAGTTTCGATTTTGAAAGTGAACAAACATTTTTGATTATGTGTTGTTGGTCAGTATGTATTTATAGCAAGATTATAAATATAATTACTAGTATTGTCATTCCATGTTATTCTTTGTTCCAATCAATTTAAGTTGTGCGGCTGCACTCTTATTGATAGAGCAAAACACAAAACTCATCTCTTCGGAAAGTCATATCCACGAATGGTTCGGTTGCATACCTAATTAACATAGTGAAGCAAGCCGTTAGTACCTACCTAAAGTAATTTAGAGAATTTTTTTTGACTTTTCATAGTTCGCGACATTGTAAATAATTATAAATATTTGTAACTGTAAATACCGAATACATTACCGAAAATATCAAATAAAATAACGTTTCAAATAAATACCCATTTCTCTTTTGCCAATAAACTTCTAATAAATATAGTATCAATAACAAATAGGATTTAAACATTTACAGCAATATCATGCAATGTGCAGTGTTTTCTGATATTGTGTCCTGTGCGTGCAAAATCATATCTTCTCAAGCGAAAACTTGGTAATTTAACGTTTTAATCTGGAGTGACCTGCCAGGTAAGTATGTGTCTCTATCAGTTTGCACTTAATAAGGTAAACCCTAGCAATTGTCTACAAATACGACCGGTCAGTGGCGGAGTTGGCATCGCATTTAGGTCTCACCCAGGCGTCGTGAGTTCAATTCCTCGGCTGGCTAAGTTCTCCATTACAACACAAGCAACCTCTTCCGCTTACTGTGATGGTAGTAGGAGATTTTGAAATATTGTCAGGTTATTCGTAACCAGGGAATATTTGTCTTTCTTTAAAAAAAATAATAATTGTATTTGTACCGCGCCCTTGAGGTGATTTTTCACTAAAACGGCGCTATACAAGTCATCCAAGTATCACATTATTATTATTATTAACAGTACTTACTCTGTGCAGCAAACGCAGCCAAAAATACTTTTCTATGATTTGTACTGTCAAAGTTATAAATAACATCAAATCCATAATTCACCCTTATTTTTTCACGAAATTTTCAGTAAACAACAGCCTTAATTGACTCGCTGTAAAGATATTTGAGCCTCCCTATACCATTGTATTATTCATCACAAATATAATCAGCGTTAATATAGACAGTAGTTTTATCTAACGAGTAACAATCACTCATCCACGTCAAGACTTCCTCTATACATTCATACCCAATTTACTTAGCGAAGCTAGCCGGTTGGGACATACCTATAATAATTTAAAGAAAAATTAAACTTTTCATACTCCGCGACATTGTAAATAACCATAAATATTTGTAAATGTTAATAATTATCAAGTAAAATATTTTAGCTTTATTCTATCATTTTTAAAAAACTGTTTTCCAGTCCTAAATTCGAAAAAAAAAACAATAATTTTTAAAACAGATACAATTTTTTTCTTTAGCCACCAACCTTCTAATAAACATATCAACAAAAAATAAGAATAAAAAGTATATTTTTAATCATTGAAAATAATATTAATAACTCTCAGCACGAAACATGAAACTGAAAAGACACAGTAAAGAAAAAAGCAACGGTAGCAGCTGGGACCCGAATCCAGGACTTCATGGTCTATTTTGGACCTTGAGCTCTAATCCACCTATCTACAGCAACCCCAGTCCGTTCGTACAGTGCACTTAAGGAGTTTTTCAAAAAAAAAAAACCGCGCAGTACAAACCGATTTTTTAAATTATTATTCAATCAATTAAAAATGCATAGATTTACAACCTTGGGTAGATCGAAGATTTGCTGGAGCGGACAATTGAATGTTAAAACTACTTTTTTAAAAATTATTTTAATGTATTGACTCTAGATAGAAAAAATATAGGTATCTAGAGATTAACCATTCCGAAAAACGAAATTTATGTGTTCAAATATGTGATATACCTACCTACATAAGTAAAGAATCTACCTTAACAAATCTCATTAATATATCACCCAACCTCAATTAAAGAAAACAAGACGAAAAACGACGTTTTTGGGAAAAGAAATTACTTTTTGATTTGACATATTTTTTTAAATAAAACAAACACTTTGTTACGAACAACTCATTTATTTTTAATAAACTACCAATCGGTTTCGCTTAAATCAAGCTTTATCTGGGTAAAATTTAAAACTAAACTTACATACATAGAGTGAGCATACATACAGGTGAGATATACGAAATATAATAAGGGGGAGACAAAATTCAAAACGAAACAATGGAACAGTGAGAAAGAGAAATGCTTACATGCAATATAATGGGACAATGCATGAAAAAGAAAGAGTCAGAACGTCAAAGGACGTATTAAGAAGATGTGGGAAATTTAAAGTTAACGGGAAATATATCTAATATGGGACTGTAATACAAATCACGTTGATTATTAACAATATTACTGTCGATTTTAACGGTTTTCTTAATTTTTAAAGCTTCAAAATTATCTACTCAACAAAATACGAGTATACACACTAGTCTCTGTTATCGATGACACAAGTGACCAACTCTGAAATGCACGGTATTTATCCTTCTCCTACTTCCTTTTACTTGAAATTATTCCCAATTTGGAGATGTCTCTCGCTCTCTCTCAAAACTTTCTTATTCCCATCCTGTCTACTTAAATCAGGTAACAAACGAAAAAAGACAACGTTTAATTATATTGTCTTCGTTATTTACAAAAAAAAAAACAGACTCATCCACAGGGCGACCCTTGAAAACAGAGCCCTTCTGAACATAATGAGATTAATTGACTAAATTATTACGTATGGACGGTTCCTAACAATAATGGACAAAAGGGCGCTCCTTTATTAGGGTCCGCGGTAAGCTTAGATTTGTTGGTCCTCGAGTTGAAAAAACATTTCCCCAGTACGCCCACGAGTTGGGAAAACCTCCGGGAAACTTGGAAAGTTTGACAGTGATCTTAGTGAATAATATTTCTTATTTATAGTGAAATATTTCGCTTCATGTTAGCTTATTATGACTATTTTATTATGTTACTATTTCAGAAGGTAAGAATTTTATTCTGAGTAAATAATTCAGAGAAAATTTCTCACAGTTTTAAACAAAATTGATATCCATGCCCAAAAGTGATGGTTTTACAATTAAATGGAAAACATTTACTGCATTAAAAATTACACTGTTAAAATATAATTGAATATAAGTAGGCATATTAATTTTTTGCATTAAAAAAAAACAGGAACAAATTATTGGTGAGAATCATTATTGTACTCCGTAAACTGATTAATTTAAAACAAAGTGTGTATAATTAATTGAAGTTTATAAAACTCATTGAAATCTTTAATCATCGAAAGTGATAGTACGGAACGTGTAGGATTCGCACAAGAGAAGGAGTGTAGAGTGGAAATAAATGATGTGGACGAGTTTCAAGGAGAAGCAGTGTCCGGTGGAGGTGTTGTTCGTTCCACAGCTGGCGTGGAAAAGATAGCACGTAACCCTGTGCGTACGATTTTTATAGGGCCGAACTTGTTTACGTTTAAATATAGGTAGGTGGCTCGCAAGTATTGTTTTTTATGGTCCAATCTTGACTAGTTTACGATGCAATATAGGCTTTGGGGTTTGGTTATTTGCGCGTGTTGTGCAACAATTTAAAATATGTTTTATCTGTGTCCACTCTGTAGACACGTTCGATACAATGATGATGATGAAATATGAAAAAAAAAATATTTAAAAACAAAAAAAAAAGATAACCATCGCATCTAGGACTCGAACCTGGGACCTCTCGGTCTATCCGGGACAAGCGCTCTACTAGGAGGTCTTGCGTTCGAGTCCTAGGTGTGACCGTTATATTTTTGTTTTCTGTGTTCTTTTTGTTTCATATTTCATTTGAGATTATTTGCTAATATTATCTACAATGATTAAATATTGAAAAAAAAGTATTACAAATCACCAACCTTATTCCGATACGTGAACACAATGATCAGTAATAACTAAATAATCATAACGCATCAGGCGCAGAGGATGCTTCATTCGCATTCATACAACGTCTCATACATTCTCTTCTGTTTTTCCGACTTCTGACATGGCCCGACTCAAGTATTTGGTTCACATGATCGCGGCATGTCTTCCTCGGACGTTTCCTGCTTCTTCTTCGATTCACATTTGTGTCATATATTCTTATATTCTTCTTACACTTCATTTTGCGCCCCTTTCTTAATCTTGCTCATTACGCATACATCAGCCTTGCATTCTTCACCAGTCTCAAAAATGTTCACACGATCATACATAGTTTTACCACACATTCGTCTCAGAGATCTCATTTCTACAATATTTAGTATATTTTCATCCTTTCTATGGCAGTTTCATGCCTTACTGCCTATACATTCGGATTGGTACAGCACTTCATTGTGGACTGCTAGTTTCGCTTCTTTGGACAACTTTTTGTTAGCGCCAAACGCGTTCAGTCCCCCGTTAATAGAGTTTCTTCCATTCATCCTTCTTTCAATATCCCTATCAGTCTTTCCATCTCTCGTAAACATACTTCCAAAATACACAAACTCATTGACTTGTTCCAAGTATTCATCATTCAAAACTATACTGCAAACTGTTTTCGTATTTTCTCTTTCAAACACCATGAATTAAGATATACTTACATTCATCATTTGCTCATTCTTCATACGTACTTCGCTCATCCTAGTTACGAGGCACTGTAGATCTTCCATACTGTTAGCGATCAGCGCCACATCATCAGCATACAACAGGCAACATACTCCAGTATATGAAGCAGTAATATAGTTTGTCGTTATAAAATTTACACACCACTTTTTCAGTGAATTTGTCATTAAACCCAAGAATTTTAAATGTGTCGAATATGCAGTGATTGCAAAGGTAATCCGGTCCTCCGAGTGGTTCGGTCACGGTTGAATCGTTAAAAATAAAATAACAGAACATCCTCAAAAAAATTATTATAATAATACCAGCAAAGACCTAAATATTCATAAATACACAGATGTTGCAATATATATGTGCAATAAGGGTAAAAAATTAGATAAATTAGAATAATTAGAAATTAATAGATTAATAAAAAAAAGTAGAAGAGAAGTACGCAATTAAAAGTCAATTAGAGAAAAAGGGCTGACTCTCCTCTAATATATCCATTATAGTGTAACCTTACTTCTATGCATTTATAGTATCTAACATATGAACGTAAATAGGAAACACATTTTTAAATACCAGGGTAAAATGTAACTGGGAACTTTGTCACAGACATCCAAGGCGAACTCTAAGAAGGATATTACCCTGATGTGTAACTATTATAACCTAATAAAATATTTTAAAGACCCACTAAAATGTACCTGGTTACCCGTAGTTCATGTAACTACAGGACAAAAACTGCTACACAATTTATTTTAGAAAACAAGACGGAAATCAAAGGGAAAAAAAGAAAACCTGAAATAACCATGTGGTGTGGCGTGTAAATAGCCACATCGATAAGTGGGATTTATACCGTGATATTTATTTATAATATAAAAGAAAACAACATGAATATTCTCTCTCCAGAATTAACCGTTTGAAATAGCCTCCATACAAAGAAATGTCACCACTAACCTGATCGGCGATCTCCTTTGAATCCAGCAGGTCCACCTCTGAGGATCACAATTGTTTGATCTTTTAAATTCTAAGATCAAAGCACAGATTTACTTCAAATTCACAAATAATTTTCTGTCTGTTCATGCGGCAACAAGGCAATAATATATTGGAAAGAGAAATACTTGTTTCCTCCATAAAGATGAGTACAATACTAATGACATTTATTCTGACCGTCAATCATCAGCACAAGGGCACGTCCCTGACCTCTGTTGTGCAGTTTGGAAACACCAAACAAAGTAGAGCGGATTCCAAAGCATAGAGGCCGAATACGGTCATTTCCAAGAGAGAACGTGTAAAATATGTTTTTTTATAAAAAGAATATAAATATTATACTACAAATATTAAATCTGACTCTAATATATAAAATCAAATGACGTGGTACTCAACCACCATATGTTCAAATAAAAGCTGACACGAATAACATTATGTAATTTTTAATAATACACATAGATTCAGTATACAAACACTATGTAATCCGTCTTCCTGGGGGTAAAAAACCAATCTAAAAGTAGTTTTTAAAAAGATAATAGTAATAAAACAAATATCAAGTCACAAATGAAAACAATATTAGAAAGCGGGGAGACTCACTCCTGACACCGATGCTATATACTCGAATACCATAGAATTACTTTTAATTGTGCCAATCTGACGATGCCCGTGATAGGGTGAAACCGGTCCGGTTGAAAATAAATAAGTTGAAAAAAGTTTTTTAATTAAAAAAAAAAAATCATTTTATATAACAAGTTTTTTTTTACTAGTTTCTATGTAAA